>PVKV010047334.1:0-13402 GCA_004027835.1 Alouatta palliata | reverse complement strand
AGGGGTGTCACTCACCATAGACAGTCAGGTAGAAAACCTGGCCAAGCATTTGTCCCTGAGTTGAGCGGATCATGGCCGTGTACTGCCCACTGTCTTCAGGGGCCAGGTTCTCAATCCTCAGAGACAACATGCTGAGCACATGGACCCTATGCTTGAACTTGTCCTGGAGGTTAAACCAGGTTGGAGAGTCGGCTCCCCTGTGGACTTGCAGCACCTGCGTGTGATTTAACGGAACACCCACACCCCATGAAACCTCCTGCATTTCGGCTCCTGCATCTGCCCTGCGCTTCTCGGTCACATTAAAGAAGACAGAACCTCCTCGGATGCCCTTCAGATGAACGTGGTTTCCAGAATCCTTCACGGCAGAGCCATGTGCTCCAGCAGTGTTGGCTGCAGAGCTGCAGACACCTAGGGCATGGAAACAAAAAACATCAGTATCTTCTCATCAAGAACAAATGAGAGAAACACAGACCTTTTGTTCAGTCATAGAAATCCATCCCAAATCCTTTCTTGATTCTGGGAGGGCTTCCAAGTATAATAAATTTGAAGCAATTCTGGATCAAGTTCTGGTTCTGGTGGAGTGTGGTCTTGAACAGGTTCCTGAACCCCTCTGATCTTCACTTTTCTTTTTCTTTTTTTTTTTTCCTTTCGATCCCAGGGATTGGCAAAACAATCATCTAGATCTCAGTTTTCTTACCTGCCCCATAATGACAGTAAGGATCAAATGAGATTCTAGATCAAAAGCACCTGGCACATTTTCTGACATATGCTAAGTGCATAACTGCAGGAAGCAGCTTCTAACGTGGCTCCCAAGGATGCCTCCCCACTGTGTGCACAGCCCTGGGTAATGCCCTCTCCTGGAGTATGGGCTGCACTGATTACTTGCAAATGCAGCAAAAGTGATGGAGTGTCCCTTCTGTCTGGCTCACACCCTCTGTCTCCATCACTCTCTCCTGCTCAGGCTGACGAAGCCAGCTGCCACGCTGTGAGCTCCTCTGTGGAGAGGCCCACATGGCAGGGAGCTGAGGGCAGCCTCAGCCAACACCTTCCTTCCAGTCTCTGCGAACCTGGGTGACAGGACCCAGCTGAACCACACCTGGAGGCTGATCTCCCTAAACTGTGAGACCAGATACCGTGTTGCAGGATATTCACAGTGCCAAAATGTCGTTTGCATAAATTCAAATGTTTCCATTTCATGGCTCATTCTTTTGGTATCTTGCTTTAAAAGATAGCCCGCAATTCGAAAGTAGGTTTTTAATTATCTCTTGTTTTCTTCAAGTTCACTTATAGTTTAAATTTTATGTTAACTCTTAGATCCACTTGAATCTTATTTTGGAGTCAAGGACCAGTCAAGGCCTTCTTGTTTACCAGAGCCCTGCATTGAAATGGAACTTTATTGCTCTGGGTCACCACACAGTCATCAACTCCCATCTTACCAAGGAGCCTAAAACATCTGTGCATCCAGAAAAGTGGTAAAGATAGAGGGAAGGGCTGTTTGCAATGGCTCACACCACCCGTAATCCCAACATTTTGGGAGGCCCAGGCAGGAGGATGGCTTAAGGCCAAGAGTTCAGAACCAACTTGGAAAAAATAGCCAGACCCTCACTCTACAAAAAAATAAAAAAGATGGATGAGAAACGATCACTTGTTATCCCAAGTGTGAGCTAAAAAATATCATATTATTCACTGCATTTGATCTGTTCTTTTCCCCTTTCTTTAGTAGCTTGTTTTATAATACCATAGTGTTTTAAGTTACCTTGAAAATAAGCCCTGTGATCACAGAGCATCTACTGGTCAATTCATTTCAGCATTCCTGCTGGCCAACATAGGTGTCTTTGACTCTCCCTTTGAACTGATTATAACATCCTACAAGGTTCCTCATTAATTAATGAGTGAAATAGAAGTATTCCTTAACTCCTCAGTCACCCATCCTATTCAGAGTTAATTGCATGTTTCAATATACAAGTTTTGTCACAACAATGGACACAAAACATGAGTGCTCTATTGAATGCAGGGCTCTTTCTGACTGGGGGAAATAAGACAATTGGACTAGCTAGGGAGACAACATTTCAGACTCCACAGAGGGACCTTCCTAAGGCATTTTCATTGATAAATAAGGTGGAGAAATAAGCTAGTGTTTAATGCTGATTAGACTGGAACTGAAGAGTTCTGGCTGAGGCTTTTATTAATGACTTCTAAAAGCTACAGCAGCGGCAGCCCTTCCTGAGTGCTCTGTGGAGACCATGTTTCCACACACTGTGGGGAGGGAAAGGATGCTGGTGTGGTTTGAATTTGTGTCAGTTTCCAAATCACATGTCAAAATGTAATCACCAAAGTTGGCACAGGGTCTGGTGGGAGGTGACTGGATCATGGAGGTGGATTTCCCCTTGCTGTTTCGTGATACTGAGTGAGTTCTCCCGGGATCTGGTTGTTTGAAAGTGTGTCCCACCTCCCCTGCTCTCTTCTCCACCTTCTGCTGCCATGTGTCGTGCTGGCTTCCCCTTCCCCTTCCACCAAGATTGTGAGTTACCTGAGGGCTCCCCAGCCATGCTTCCTATACAGCCTGGGGAACTGGAAGTCAATTAAACCTCTTTTCTGTATAAATTACTCAGCTTGAGGTAGTTCTTTATAGCAGTGTGAGGACGGACTAAAATAATGTCCTTCAGTAGGTGGCCTGAGGACAGTGTCTTCCAAACCCCTCACAGGAGCAGAGGCAGAGAAAGCAGAGGATCACGTGAAGGAGGCATGAAGGTGAGTTCTTTCTGTCAGGTCTCCACATGCAAGCCTGGACCCAGAAAGTCTGAAGTCCTGCCTGCCTTGGCTGATCATCCCATACCCCCCCCACCCCCGCCTGTATTGGTTATTATCCCTAATTACCCAGCGGAACTTCCCCCAGGCAAGCCTCTCACCCTGCCCTGCCATCTTAACTATTCTTATGATAATGTGAATACTTCTTATGCTAATGTAAATACTCCTAACCCCATCCTGCCATCTTAACTATTCTTATGATAATGTGAATACTTCTTATGCTAATGTAAATACTCCTAACCCCATCCTGCCATCTTAACTGTTCTTATGATAATGTGAATACTTCTTATGCTAATATAAATACTCCCAACCCCATCCTGCCATCTTAACTATTCTTATGATAATGTGAATACTTCTTATGCTAATGTAAATACTCCTAACCCCATCCTGCCATCTTAACTGTTCTTATGATAATGTGAATACTTCTTATGCTAATATAAATACTCCCAACCCCATCCTGCCATCTTAACTGTTCTTATGACAATGTGAATGCTTCTCACCCCACCCCACTATCTTAACTACTCTTCTGCCTTACCCCACCCGCCATTGTAACTGAACTTTTGATCATGTAAACTCCTTGCCCCTACCCCCACCACTGTAACTGATCTTACTCTACAACACTTACGCCCCCCCCAAAAAAAATTTCCCCAACTTATAAAACGAATTCCCACTCTTACCCCCTTCTCCTGTCCTTTCTTGGATTAGGCCCACTTGCACCCAAGGGAGAAATAAAATGGCCTTGTCGCCCAATTAAAGCCTGTTTGGAAGATCTTTTTATTAAATGCATTTAATATTTGGCACTCGAATAACATTTGGTGCCAGAAACCCAGGACAGGGGAACTCCCACGGGAGATTAGTCTCCTGTTCCAACTTTCATAAAGAGATCTACCTGCTGACCTGGGGTCATCAGACCAGCCCACAGACCCACACCACTGGCCATTTTGGTAAGCAGCCTCTCTTTTTTGCTTTCCCATTCTTTTGTCTTTTCCTTTCCACTTCCTCCCCCTTTCAGTTTCATCCTTTTCCCACCACAAAGACGAGGAAAATCAGGTAAACCAGGTTCTTCCATGTGGTTCAGGACCAGAAAAAATCCTACATAGGTCACAGATCCGGGGACCCAGTTTTCCCCAGGGGTTTGACTGTCGTGGAGACGTTCACCCTAGTCACTCGCCCACCAGGCTCATGGCTGATATTGGTGGCAGGTCAATGTAGAGGACGCTGTCTTTGGCCGCTCACCAACGAGGAGGTTCAACCCAGGCTCAACTAGGGATGCCTGTTGAGCGGCTGGGTTGCGTGCCCATTTTCCTTGTCTCTGCTGCCTTTCCAGAACTGTGGATAATCGTCCATCCTCTATCCCTCCCTCCTCTCTGCTGGCCTGTATTCTAAAGAACCTCAAGCCTCTTCAACTGTCTCCTGACCTAAAACCCAAACATCTCATCTTCTGTAACACTGCATGGCCACAATACGAGTTAGACAATGGCTCCAACTGGCCAAAAAATGCAAACTTTGACCTCTCTATTTTACAAGATTTAGACAATTTTTGTCGCAACATGGGCAAATGGTCTGAAATACCCTACATCCAGGCATTTTTTTACACTTTGATCCATTCCCAGCCTCTGTTCCCAATGCAATCGCTCTCAAATTTTCCCTCTTCCTCTCCCACCTGCTCCCCTGTCCCTGCCACCATTTCAGGGTCTGCCCTCTCCATAGACCCTTCTGACCTTTCCCTTCCTCCTCAGGCTCTCCCTCAGGCTGTTCCCCAACAGGCTGAGCCAAATCCTGCCCTCCCCACCGCCCCTCCCCCCCATACCTCCTCTGTCACTTCTCCCCAAACCTGCTCTGGGGCACAATTCAGTCTGAAAAACTAACTCCCCCTCCCCTGCTCAGCAGTTTCCCCTTCGAGAGGTGGCTGGAGCCGAGGGCATAATCAGGGCTGATGTTTCTTTTTGTTTATCTTATCTGCCCCAAATAAATCAGTGCTTAGGATCCTTTTCATCAGACTCTACTAAATATATCCAAGAGTTCCAATATCTAACTCAATCCTATAATTTAACCTGGAATGACTTAAATGTCATTCTAACTTCCACTCTTTCACCAGATAAATGAGATTGAGTTTTTTCTCTGGCTTAGTCTTATGCTGACACCCGCAGATGCCGCAAGCCAGCCCTTCAAGAGGGCGTCAGGGCAGTACCTAAAGAGGAACCCCAATGATAATACCGGGTGGGCACCCCTGATCTTGCCAGGCGTGACTAGTTAAGATCTCTTGCTTAGTTAAAGGATTAAACAGGCAGCTTACAAATCTGTCAATTATGACAAGCTTAAAGAAACCAGGCAGGGCAAGGATAAAAACCCCACCCAATTCATGGCCCACCTGGCTAACACCCTTAGGTGCTTCACCAGGCTAGATCCAGAGGCTTTCTCATCCTAAATATGCACTTTATTACACAGTCTGCCCCTGATATTAGAAAAAAGCTCCAAAAGTTAAATACAGGCCCTCAAACCCCACAACAGGAATTAGTCAACCTTGCTTTCAAGTTATTTAACAACAGACAGAGGCAACCAAGCGGCAGTGCATTTCAGAGCTGCAAATGTTGGCATCTGCAGTAAAAGGAAGCCCCGCTCCATCAGCTAAGCCACAACTGTCAGGCAAGTTACTGATGCTCCCCTCCAGGACCTTGCTTCAGCTGCCAGAAACCTGGCCATTGGGCCAAGGAATGCCCACAGCCCGGGATTCCAGGCTGCTGCAAGTGCCTGAATGCTGGCCACTGGGCAAATGACTGTCAGCAGCCTCCTGGCCCTCACAAGTCATGTCCTATTTGCAAGGGGCCCCACTGGAGGTCGGACTGCCCAGCCCACACTACTAATGCCCCAACAGCACCTGGAGCCCAAGCCAGCTCCTTCCCAGATCTCCTTGGCCTGACCACTGAAAATTAATGCCACCTGGACGCTCTTGGAGCCCCCGGAACATCATGGACGCAGAGCTACGAGTAACTCTTACCATGGATGGTAAGTCTGTCCCCTGTCTCATCGACATGGGGGCTACCCAATCCACTTTACCCTCTCTTCGAGGGCCAGTTTCTCCACCTATTACTGTTGCGGGAATTGATGGCCAAGCTTCTAGCACTCCAGACACCCCAGTTTTGGTGTCAGCTAGGGCCACGCTTCTTTTCCCACTCCTTCTTGGTCATTCCCACCTGCCCGGTCCCGTTATCTAAACTAAATTGTCTGCTTCCTTGATTATTCCTGGGTGCCAGCCCCATCTCATAGCCACCCTTTTGCTGAGTTCTAAGCCTTCCCCACAACCCCCTCTCATGTCCTCAAATCTCAACCTGAGGGTCTGGGATACATCTACTCTGTCGTTGGCCACTGAACATAAGCCCATTATTATTCCACTAAATTATTATTCCCAATCATCTCTACCCCGCCTAAAGGCAGTACCCCATTCCTCAACAAGCTTTGCAAGGGCTAAAACCTATTATCACCCACCTGTTACTGCATGGCCTCTTAAAACCCACCAGTTCTCCTTACAGTGCTCCTATATTGCCTGTCCAAAAGCCGGACAAGTCTTACCAGCTGGTTCAGGACCTCTGCCTTATCAAATTGTCCTCCCTATACATGCTGTGATGCAAAACCCATATACTCTTCTGTCCTTAATTCTTCCATCCACAACCCATTATTCGGTCCTTAATCTCAAAGATGCCTTTTTCACTATCCACCTACACCCTTCCTCTCATTCTCTCTTTGCCTTTACCGGGACCCTGATACCCACCAGTCACAACAACTCAGCTGGACCATCCTGCCTCAGGGTTTCAGGGACAGCCCACAATACTTCAGTTGGGCCCTCGCTGGAAACTCTTTCTGCCCCTCGTCTTCCCACCTTATTCAATATGCAGACGACCTTTCGCTGTGCAGCCCGTCTTATGAAACTTCTCAGCAAGGCACCATCCGGCTTCTTCAGCACCTGTTTTTAAAAGGATATCAAGTGTCCCCTGCTAAGGCCCAAATTCCTTCCACGTTTGTCACCTATCTGGGCATCCTCCTCACCCACGCTCTCCCTAGCGATGGGGTCCAGCTAAGCTCTGACACCCCAACCCCCTCTACCAGACAACAGCTTCTCTCCTTCCTGGGTGTGGTTGGCTACTTTCGCCTCTGGATACCAGGTTTTGCTATTCCAACTAAGCCGTTATATAAACTCACTAAAGGAAACTTAAATCCTTTCCTCACTCCTCCTTTTGCTCCTTAAAGACAGCTCTAAAAACTCCTCCCATCCTAGCTCTCCCCAGCTTGTCTCAACCTTTTCATTATATACTGCTAAAATCCAGGGCTGTGCGGTCGGAGTTCTTACACAAGAGCCAGGTTCGTGTCCTGTTGCTTTTCTCTCTAGACAACTGGACCTCACTGTCCTAGGCTGGCCCCAGTGTTTGCAGGCCACCGCGGCAGCTGCTCTAATTCTTCTGGAAGCTTTCAAAATCACAGGCTACGCTTCACCTACTTTATACACTTCTCACCATCTCCAGGCTTTAATATCTCTTCTCGTCTTCCACATCTGTTATCTGCCCCATGTCTGGTCCAATTCTATTCTCTTTTTATTGAAACTCCCACTGTGACTTTGCACATGGCCCCAATTTTAATCCAGCCTGTCACCTAATACCAAACATGAACGCTACTCCTGGCCCGCATAACTGCATCTCCCTAATAGACATTGCTGTTCCCCCTTTTCCCCACATCTCTCTTTCCCCTATTCCAGACTGATCACACGTGGTTTATTGATGGCAGCTCTTCCAAACCTATCCAGTCCTCTTCAGGACAGGCTGGGTATGCTGTTGATTCCCGTACTTCTATCATTAAAGCTGCCACTCTCCCTCCATCTACTGCTTCTCAACAGGCTGAATTAATAGCACTCCAACGTGCTCTTACCCTGGCCAAAGGGCTCAGAATAAATATCTGTACTGATTCCAAATATGCCTTCCACATCCTCCATCACCATGCTGTCATTTGGGCAGAAAGAGGTTTTCTCACTACACAAGGATCTTCCATTATCCATGCTGCTTTAATGAAGGCCCTCCTTAGAGCTGCCCTTCTCCCAGCTAAGGCCGGGGTCGTCCACTGTAAAGGGCACCAAAAAACTTCAGATCCCGTTGCTCAAGGAAAAGCATTAGCAGATGAGCCGGCTGGGAAAGCAGCCAGCACACTGCTATCCCCACCTAGTGGACAGTATTTTTCTTTTTCATCAATCAATCCTCTTACTCAACCTCAGAGTCATTAAAGTATCAGTCACTTCCCACTCATCCCTTCTTCCTGCCTCGCAAGCTCAATCTATCCTCTCTTCCTTTCATAACCACTTTCATGTAGGATTTAAGCCTTCAGCCCGTCCCTTAGTGCCTCTCATCTCTTTCCCTCATGGAAGTACATCCTTAAAACAATCACATCTCAATGCTCCACCTATCACTCTACCAACCCCCAAGGATTTTTAAGACCTCCTCCTTTTCCTACTCATCAAATGCAAGGATTTACTCCCATGTGAGACTGGCAAATTGACTTTACTCATATGCCCTGTGTCAAACAATCTAAATATCTTATTGTATGGGTGGATATCTTCACAGGGTGGATAGTAGCCTTCCCTACTGGAACAGAAAAGTCTACTGCTGTTATTTCTTGTCTGTGAAATGGTATCATCTCCCAGTTTGGCCTGCCTACTTCCATACAATCAGATAATGGCCCTGCTTTCATTAGCCAAATCACCCAAGCAGTCTCGCAGGCCCTCCGCATTCAGGGAATCTCCATGCCCCTTACCACCCTCCCATCAGGGAAAGTAGAAAAAGCTAATGGCCTTCTAAAAACACATCTTACTAAACTCACCCTTCAACTAAAAAAGGATTGGGTATCTCTTCTGCCCCCTTTGAACTTTTCTGTGGCCGCACCTTTCTACTTGGGCCCAACCTTCTTCCACACCCCAGCCCTCTTGGAGACTATCTTCCAGTTCTCCAACAAATGAAGCACGAAATTCACCAAGCTGCTAATCTCCTCTTACCCACTCCAGACACCTAGCCGTACAAGGACATCTTAGCCAGACAGTCAGTACTGGTCAAGGACTTAACCCATCCAGCTCTACAGCCTCAGTGGAGAGGTCCTTACCTGGTTGTCTACAGCACCCCAACTGCTGTCCGCCTGCAAGACCCTCCCCACTGAGTTCACCACTCCAGGATTAAACTGTGCCCACCAGACGACCAGCCTAGCTCATCCACCTCCTCTTGGAAGTCGCAAGTACTCTCCCCTACTTCCCTTAAGCTCACTTGAATCCCTGAAGACCAATTCTAGACCCTAAATGCCCTGCACGTGTTTGTATTGCAGGTTCTCACTCTTCCTGCAAGCCCTCCTAGCTGACATCTCCTGGTTCCACCCTCGAGATACCACCCTTAATTCCTTTCTAGAGTGGATAGATGACAATGTGTGACAAGGAACACTCCAATTCTTTCACTCTAATAAAGTTCTCTTTTTTACTTTCCTACTCACTTTTATTCTTGGTCCCGTTCTATCGCTCTCTACCCCTTCCTAGTTCTCTTTTACATACTGTCAATCTAACTCATTCCCTCCTCAATGAGGCCAACCCATCGTTGGCAGAAAAAACTGCTGGCTCTGTATCTTCGTTTCTTCCTCCTCTTATACCACTATTCCTGCCTTGCTGGCTGATTGGCCTACCTCTCCTGTCTGTTCACATCTGCGTACCTCTTTTGACAGTCCCCGCCTCTATCCTCCTACAGAGCTTCTTTACTTTTTAAACAGACTCAGCAGGACCTCTTCAGATGTGTCTATACCAACAAGCTGCTTTGCTTCTCCACACCTATTTACAGCAACTCTCACCTCATATCAACTCCACTCCGCCCATACTAGGACCCCCTCACTACACAAACAACTATCCCCCACTCCTGCCCCTCTATGCATTTCCCATCAGTGAACCACTAGAAGCTTCCACCTTCTAAATGCACTTTTACCCTTCATCTCCAAAGCCCTGACACACATACTAACATGCCCATGGGGGCATACTTACTCCGCTTTACTGACAAACGCCTCACTACTAATAATCTCAAAAACATTAACAGTCATTATTGCTTAGGCAAACACTTTCCCTGTGTCTCACTTCATCCTTGGTTACCCTCTCCTTGTGCCTCAGATTCTCCTCCCAGTCCTTCATCATGCTTACTTATGCCCACCCCTACAAATGTGAGTAGCAGGCTATTTGTTGACACAACACGCTTCCTCATACACTGTGAAAATCAAACCACTTCCACTACATAGCTGCCAGACCAATCTCCCTTTCAACCCCTAACAGCTGCTGTCCTCGCTGGATCTTTAGGAATCTGGGCATCTGATTCCCCTTTCAACACCCTCTCACCTCTTCACCCTCCATTTTCAATTCTGCCTCACCCCAGGCCTTTTCTTCTTCTGTGGCCCTTCTACCTATATGTGTTTGCCTACTAACTGGACAGGCACCGATACCTAAGTCTTCCTTATTCCTAAAATCCAATTTGCCAATGGTAATAAACAACTGCCTGTCCCCCTCATGACACCTACCCAACGAAAAAGAGCTATACAACTTGTCAGGCCTCCATATGCAAGCCTGGAGCCTGAAAGTGTGAAGTCTTGCCTGCCTCGGCTGAAGTCTCCCAGCCCCTGCCTGTGTTCTGATTGCCCAGCGGAGCAACCCATAAGCCCCTCACCCAACCCTGCCATCTTAACTGTTCTTATGATAACGTAAATACCTCTCACCCAACACTGCCATTGTAACTGAACTTGTGGTCACGTATACTCCCTACCTCTACCCATCACCACTGTAACTAAACTTCCTCTGTAACACCCCCACCCCCCAAAAAACTACTCAAACCTATAAAACCAACTCCTATCCCACTGCCCTGTGCTAATGCCCTTCTCGGCCTTAGCCCACGTGCACCCAGGTGAATAAACAGCCATGTTGCTCACACAAAGCCTGTTTGGAAAGTCTCTTCGTTCAAAATGTGCGTTTTTCAACACAGCTAATTCCATCACTCATAGAAATAGGGTTTGCAGCCTCCACCATAGGCCCTGGAACTGGCATAGCAGAGATCACCACCTCCATCATAGCATTCCGAAGTCTGTCCACTGATTTCTCTGCCAGCACTACAGATATATATAACACCTTGTCTGCCCTTCAGGCTCAAATGGACTCTGGCTGCAGTTGTCCTTCAAAACCATCATGGCATCGACTTACTTACTGCAGAAAAAGGAGGATTCTGTATATTTCTAAATGAATTATGTTGTTTTTACTTAAACCAATCTGGCCTAGTGTATAATAAGATGAAAAAACTCAGACAGGGCCCAGAAGTTTGCTAACCAGGCAAACACCTATGCCGAACCTGCCTGGCCATTTTCTAACTGGATGTCATGGCTCCTTCCAACTCTTACTCCTTTAATACCCATCTTTCTTCTTCTCCTATTCGGACCCTGTATCTTCCACTTAGTCTCGCAATTCATGCAAAACCTCATCCAGGCTATCACAAATCGGCAAATGCTGCTCTGGACAACCCCACAATATTGCATTGCCTGAAAGTCCCCCAGCAGCTTAAACATTTGTAAGGCAAAACATATTGTCCAGACCTTCCTTATTTGTGTGCCTGTCCTATTCGCACTTCTACCCTGTCTCTTCTGCTCAGAAAAAATTTTTAAGTGTCTGCACAGTCTGCGGTCCTGTACAAAGTAGCCTTGAGAAACTTCGCCCCCACCCGCCGAAAGCTGTCATCACCCCCTCTTCTCTAATTTTTCCTCTCTATATATAAAAAGACAGGAATGTGAGGTCTGCAAGTGCAAGCCTGGACCCAGAAAGTCTGAAGTCCTGTCTGCCTGGGCTGATTGTCCCCCACCCCGCCGCCTGGGTTCGCCCTTATCCCTAATCACCCAGCAGAGCTTCCCTCCGACAAGCCTCTCACCCCACCCTGCCATCTTAACTGTTCTTATGATAATGTGAATACTCCTAACCCCATCCTGCCGTCTTAACTACTCTCCATCTTACCCCACCTGCCGTTGTAATGGAATTATGGGGCAGATCCTACCTGGAAGCCTGAGAGCTGAGCCTCCTCTTATCCAGGAAATGGATAAGCCTCCTCTTACCCGGTAAATTCCTTGTCTCCACCCCACCACCACCACTGTAACTGATCTTACTCTGCAACACCACCACTCCCCAAAAAAATTTCCCCAACCTATACAATTCCCACTCTTACCCACTTCTCCTGTCCTTTCTCAGATTCGGCCTGCTTGTATCCAAGTGAGAATAGAACGGCCTTGTCGCCCACACAAAGCCTATCTGGAAGATCTCTTTATTAGATGCATTTAATATCTGGTACTGTTGGATGTGAATAACACTTTCCTCACTTGAGGGGTGAGGAAGTGACCACAGGGAAAGCCTGGGGTCTTCTCTCTGAAGGATCCCAAAGCAGGCTCGCCAAGCTGGCAGTGCCATTCAGGCCACAGGATAAGACAGGGCAGGATGGAAAAGACAGAACAGAAACCTTAACAAAGCCACAGGAGTCACTAAATCTCAAAACCACACAGCTGGGAGGGGCCTTAGAAATCATCTGCCTAACCCCTGCTTTTACAGAGGAGGGGTGTCTCTAGGGGAAAGAATTGTCCTGGGTAACACAGGGCAGAGGACAACCTGGAGCCCACTTTCCTCGGCCAGCCCAGGTCCTCCCCTGCAGGACTCTGCCCATGTGCTCCTCCATCCTCACCTGCTTTCCCCAGAGCTCAGCTGCACTATTGTCTGAGCCCACCAGCACCTGAGCAGCTGCCAGGGTCTCCACCTCAACTATCTTCTCCTGAGCAGAGGAAGCAGATACTTTCAGTGGCTGAGCAAAGCGGGGACTAGTGGCTAGCAGAGGGTTAAACAGCCAGCCCAAATAGACCTCATTTCCTGGATAAGAGGAGGCTCAGCCCTCAGGCTTCCAGGGAGGATCTGCCCCAGAAGGTGGATGGTGAGCACAGAAGGAAGAAGAAGGAAGACTGAGAGCAAGAAGAAAGGCAACAGGAGCTCTCTGATCTATAGAGATGCTAATCCTGAAGAAAGAAAAGCAAGTCAGGTAGTGGGTGGTCATTTACAAGATGGAGCTAAACATTCATTTAAACTGTATAAAATTTCAAGCTCTGTAAACAACATAAAATATTGCTCATTTGTTTCACAGCCCCATCCCCACACTCACAAACCAGCAATCCAGATGCGATGCCCACACTGCACTTCTTGGTGCCAACTCCGTTGTCTCGTGTCTCCGTCTGAGCCCCTAATGCAGACACCCTTTCTCCTCCAGATCCGTGCTTGCAACATGGGTTGGGCACCCAGTAAATCCTGCTATTGTAATGTTCAGGGGGACCCCAAAAGTCGAAGACCACCCTCGTCTGCAGCTGCCTGTGTCCCTGGGAAATTATATGTGAACTGAGCCACCCTCAGGCTCCCTATTTCCCTTCCACATTTTCCCATTTAAACACATGTTTAGGAAGGGGGCAAGAGTTTAAGAATGATGAAGACAAATTCCTCATCCCCATTTTCATTATCATTGCTTCACCATGCATT
>PVKV010046317.1:0-10960 GCA_004027835.1 Alouatta palliata | reverse complement strand
GGGAAAAGATAAAAAGGAGAGAAACTGTGGCGAACTGGTGAGGAAGATGTGAGCGGCTCAGGAGGGCAGGGAGACGGGAGAGAGCTCGTCAGGAAGGAGGGGAAAAAAGGCCGGCCTCTAGGGACAGGTCAGTCCAGCTTGGGGACTCCGCAGACGGCGGGTGGGCAGCCTGGTGTTCCCCTCACACACCTGGGCGTGGAGTGGGCGGAGGAGGTGGCCGCGGGGCCCGGAGGAGCACCTGCGGCGCGAGCGGAGAAGCTGAGCGCGCAGCACCCGGGCCGCAGAGCCCCCTGGACCAGCCTGGCGTGCGCCCTGCAGCCCGGGGCTCGCCCGGCGGCCCCGCCCCCTCCTCGGCCCGGGCTTTTCCTGCGGGGCTCAGGAAGCCGGCCTAGCAAAGCCTCGAACAATAGCTCGGGACTCGGGCTCCGCTCCCCGGGAGGTCGGCGCCGGGCCGTTGGGACGAGGGGCTTCGGCGCCGCCGGGAGCCCGCAGCGACCCCTCCGCCTGGGCCGGAGCTTCAGTTCAGCTCGGCGCTGCCCGGGTCATTGTTGGCCGGGACTGAGGGAGCGGGAGCCGGGGGAGGAGCTGGGGAGGCGGCGGCGGCGGCTGTGGCGGCGGCGGGAGCCAGAGGGGGAGCCAGAGAGCGAGCGAGGGAAGAAGGGAGGTAGCTAGTGAGCGAGGGAGCGAGGGAGGGAGGAGGTAGGAAGACCAGGAGGGTGGGAGGGAGGAGGAAAAATAAAGAGGAGAGAGCGGAGCAGGGCTGAACAATAGAGACAGGCAGACGGGTGAGCAGGAGAGCCAGCTGCCGCTGCTGGGGGACAGCGGGCGCCCAGCGGCCCGCACCCCGGCCCCGGGCCCCGGCCCCAGCCAGACAGCAGGCGGCCAGCGCCCTGGGGAAGGGGTACCATGGGGGAGCCCGCAGCAGGCACCCCCAGCCCGCCGCGCGCCTCCGCCTGAGGGAGGCTCGGCGTCCTCTGCCCCAGCTCTGCCGCCAGCGCCCGCCCTCGAAGCCCCGCGGCCACCCGCGCCTTCCGCCCCTCTGGCGCCGAGCAGCCCTCGGCCCAGGCTTCTCCGGCCCCCGGCTGCCGGCGGACGCCCTCCCCCAGTCATGAACCCCCCCGAGGGAGCAGCGGAGGAAGGAGGAGCAGCCGACTCGGACGTGGACGCCTTTTTCCGGACAGGTAAGCTGGGCAGAGCGCGGGGGGCCGGGGCTGAAGGCTGCTGCCTCCGACGCGGCGTCTCGGACAAGTTTGGGGAAGGAGGGCTGTTGCCGCCGCGTGCGTGTTGGGGGGCAGTGCCCCCTCGGCGTCGGGGCTGGAGTTGCGGAGATTCTGGTTGTTATGGCAGTGCGGGTTGCGTTTGGGGAGGGCGTGGGGGCTGGGAACTCGGCGCCCCTCCGCCTTCATCCCAGTTGCGGGAGTCTGTGCTGGGGAGGCGGGAGGCGGTCCCCTCGGGCCGCCTTCTCCCGGAGCGCGCGGATGGGCGGTGTTGGCTCACTTTGCAGCGCGCCGCTCGGGCTACCGGCGTCCCGGCCCCTCCCTCGGCTCGCCCTCCCCCGTGCCTGTCAGCGGGGCTCCCGGCGGGCGGCCACCCTGGGCCGGCACCCCTCCTCCCCGTCGGGGGCCCGGGGCCCTGATGTGCACAGAGGGGCGGTGGGGAGCCGGAGCCGCGCCGGCCGCGGACTGACGGGAGCGGGGCGGACGACGGCGGTCTCGCCTGGTGCGTGTGGGGAGCCAGCCCCTCTGACTTGAGAGGCAGACCCGGCTGGGAGGGCGGTGGGCGCCTGAGACCTCCTCCTTGTCCTCCTCTTCAGTTCTGGGAACGGAGGAGCTCTTCATAAGAATTACTCATTCCTAGAAGTGTGAGTTAGCGTCCCTCTCATACACACCCACTAAGTCTCTGCTTGCTGTGATGTGTAGAGCCCTGAGATGTCTTTCTGGTTCTTTGCGCCCCTGTCATCGCCCATGTCCCAGGTCCATTGCTCCTCCTGCTCCCTGGCTACACAGTCCCTCCCTAGAATCGGCACTGACCACCCTCACCTTCCACCACCTGTGGCCCCGTTTATCTGATGGCCAGGGATTCTCCATCTCCCTGTACCTGTGGCTTCCACTAGCTTCTATGTGTAACTCCCTATCTCCCCACATGGCTGAAACCATTTTGTCTGGAATCTTTGTCCCAAGAAGCCCAGTAAGTTACTGGGGCCCCATGCATCTGCTCTCCCTTTTGGAAAGTTGGATTAGAGAACATGAACTGGTGGGGGTCAGGGGTCAGGTTAGCTCTGGAGGGTCTCTGCATATCCATCTGTTTCCTAACCCTGTTGCCTTGCCCTGGAGGTCATCTCTGGAGAAGGGGGTGGGGTGCTTTTCTGGGGAGACTTGTGGCTTTCAAAGTCAAGACTTGATTGGCTCATACGTTCATTCTCTGGTTGATGTGCAGAGGAAAAAGCTGGAGGACAGGAGCTGATGCCAGGGTCGGGGAAATCAGAGGGAGCCCCTGTCATTCTAGTCTGCTTCCCAGGTCTAAACCTTCCTTCCCTCTCTTTCTTCCACCTCCCTTTCCTCCTTCCTCTTCCTGAGACATGGATTCTATTCATTCTCATTCCCTCTCTCTATCTCGCGCGCGCGCGCGCACACACACACAAACACACCCCCACCCACCCACCCACCCACCCAGTGCCCAAAGCATGGACTCTAAAGAGGTGGAATCTAGGGAAAAGGTTCTGGGGACTGATATCCAGAAATACTCACTATGAGGCACAGTAGGGGAGATACGGGAGCTCATAACTGGGACTGGAAACAAATTGACCAAAACCCAGCTGACCCTCGTGCCTCCCAACTGGGAAAAAGTCTGCATTTTCTTAGCTCTGGGGCAAAAATCTTGAAGTGTGAGCCTTCCCACCTTACCTTGTGGTGCCCACTCCTCCTTCTCTTTCCCTGTCATCCAAACACTACGTCCTGTTTATTTTCTGTCCCAGGCCTCTGTAGCAGGGCTCGGTATCTGTAGGCTTGCTTATTTCTTGAACTCCCGACCTCAGGTGATCCGCCCGCCTTGGCCTCCTAAGTGCTTGGATTACAGGCGTGAGCCACCGCGCCCGGCCTAAGCTTGCTTATTTCTTTTCTTTTTTTTTCTGCCAATGATCTTTTCCTGGGACCTATGTGTGATTTTTTTTTTTTTTTTTTTTTTTTTAAAGAAAGAAAAAGAGAGAAAGAAGGAAAAAAAGAGAAAGGGAAAAAGAGGGAGAGAGAACGGGAATCTTGCTCTATTGTCCAGGCTAGAATGCAGTCTAAAAATGGGTATTGAAAAGCTCTTTTATAGTAATAATTGTGTTATACAATGGAGACAGGAAGGAATAAGGGAGGAAAATAACAAACAGCCAACCAATATTTCATTTAAACCTATGAAATGCTATGCAATTGCGGGGAGTGATTTACTTCCAACCATGTGGTCACTTTTAGAATAGATGTGATGTGTTACTGAAGAAAATGTATGTTTTGTGGATTTGGAGTAGAGAGTTCTGTAAATGTTTATTAAGTTTACTTGTTTGAGGTATAAATTCAAGTCCCGGGTATCCTTGTTAACCCTCTGTCTCATTGATCTGTCCAATATTGACAATGTAGTGTTAAAGTCTCCCACTATTATTGTGTGGGAGTCCAAGTCTCTTTGTAAGTTACCAAGAAGTTGCCCTATGTATCTGGGTGCTCCCATATTGGATGCACATAGACTGAGGATCGTTAGCTCTTCCCATTACATTGATCCCTCTACCGTTATACAATGTCCTTCTTATCTCTTTTGGTTTCTATTACTTTAAAGTCTATTTGATCAGTGACGAGAATTGCAACTCCTGCTTTTTTTTTTTTTTTTTTTTTTCTCTCGATTTGGTTGGCAAATCTTCCTCCATCCCTTTGTTTTGAGTCTCTGTATATCCTTGCATGTGAGATGGGTCTGGATGTAGCTTACCAATGGGTTTTTTGGAATGGCTGATACTGGTTGTTCCTTTCTGTATATAGTGCTTCTTTCAGAAGCTCTTGTAAAGCAGGCCTGGTGGTAATGAAATCTCTGAGTACTTGCTTGTTCCTAAAAAATTTTATTTTTCCTTCACTTATGAAAGTTAGTTTGGCTGGATATGAAATTCTGGGTTGAAAGTTCTTTTCTTTAAGAATGTTGAATATTGGCCCCTACTCTCTTCCGGCTTGTAGGGTTTATGCTGAGAGATCTGCTGTGAGTCTGATAGGCTTCCCCTTGTGGGTAACCTGACCTTTCTCTCTGGCTACCCTTAGTATTTTGTCCTTCATTTCAACCCTGGTGAATCTAATGATTATGTGCCTTGGGGTTGCTCTTTTAAGAAATATCTTTGTGGTGGTCTCTGTATTACCTGGAGTTGAATATTGTCCTGCCTTTCTAGGTTGGGAAAGTTTTCCTGGATAATATCCTGAAGAATATTTTCCAGCTTGGATTCATTCTCTTTGTCACATTCAGGTACACCTATCAAACATAGATTAGGTCTTTTCACATAGTCCCATATTTCTTGGAGACTTTGCTCATTTATACCCTTCTTTCTCTAATCTTGTCTTCTCGTTTTATTTCGTTAAGTTGGTCTTCGACCTCTGAAATCCTTTCTTCTGCTTGATCAATTCGACTGTTAAAACTTGTGCATACTTGGTGAAGTTCTCGTATTGTTGTTTTTCAGCTCCATTAATTCACTTACATTCCTCTCTGAATTGTCCATTCTTGTTAACATTTCGTCAAACATTTTTTCAAGGTTCTTAGTTTCCTTGCATTGGGCTAGAACATGTTCTTTTAGCTCACAGAAGTTTCTCATTATCCACCTTCTGAAGCCTGATTCTGTTGATTCCTCACATTCATTCTCGATCAGGCCTTGTTCAATTGGTAATGAGGAACTGCAATCCTCTGTAGGAGGAAAGGCATTCTGATTTCAGGTGTTTTCAGCCTTTTCTCGCTGGTTTCTTCCCATCTTTGTGGATTTATCCACCTGTCGTCTGTGTAATTGCTGACTTTCAGATTAGGTCTCTGAGTGGACGTCCAGCTTGTTGGTGATAAAGTTTTTTCTGTTTCTTAGTTTTCCTTCTGCGGACACCCCTCCACCACAGAGCTGGCCCTTTTGGGGTTCAGCTGTACTTGCTGTGAAACTCTCAATCCTCAGCAGTTCCGATTGCTGTTATTTTTTGTCGGTGGGGAGGGACCAGCCTTCCCCAGCGGCGACTCACTGCGCCGGCCGAAACAGCCGCATTAAGATTCGTGGCGCTTTTCTGCCCCGGAATCTCCCGGTCTGGTTCCCCACTTCAGTCCGCTTTTCAATCAGCTGAATGGGAGACTCTGTCTTCCCGGAGCTCCAAACGCCAACTAAAAGGGCACTCAGTCCTGTATACTCAGGACTGAGAATCGCTGCGCTGGGGCGCCTGCAAAACGGCCGCGCCAGCCAAAAGAGTCGCGCTGGCGACCCGTGGGGCTCCTCCGCCGGGAATCTCTTGGTCCGTGGGCAATAAAAATTCGTCTGAAAATGTGGCATCCACTCACTCTCTGCACTTTCAGTGGAGCTACAATCCTGAGCTGCTGCTAATCGGCCATTTTGGATCTCTCTCCCCGACCTATGTCCGGCTTGCTTGTTTCTGACAATAAATTCACAGTGTTAATGGTGTTAATGGCCAATAATGGTCCAATATGTTACTTTAGCCAGGGCCTTTCAAAACACAACGTGTGGTGCATATTATTATCTAACCCTGGCTCAAATCACAGAATAAATAGCAGACTGGGGTCAGTCTCCTGCGGGACTCCTGTGTTGGGGATATTTTCCTTCCTCCTTGGGCAGTACAGTGGCTGAGCTAAGTCTGATGTGACCTTAGTGTCAGAGAAAGGTTAAGTCCTTGGTGCATAAGGCTGGAAATGACTGATGATCTGTAACATGTTGCAAGAGAGGGTATGTCAAGGACTATACCCACCCCGAATGGCGCTCTATGCTTGGCTCACTGACTCTCACCACACTTCTGGTCTCTAGCCTAGGCTCTTGCTGGGAATTCTTCTTTTTTTTTTTTTTTGATTAACTTTTATTTTAGGTTCAGGGGTACATGTGCAGGTTATATAGATAAACTGTCACAGGGGTTTGGTATACAGATTATTTCATCACCTGGATAATAAGCATAGTATCTGATAGGTATTTTTTTCTGTTTCTCTCTGTCCTCCCACCCTCTACCTTCAAGTAGACTCCTGTGTGTGCTGTTCTCCTATTTCTGTCTATGTGTTTTCATTGTTTAGCTCCTACTTATAAGTGAGAGCATGCAGTATTTGGTTTTGTATTCCTGCATTAGTTTGCTTGGGATAATGACCCCCAGCTCCATCCATGTTGCTGCAAAGGGCATGATCTCATTCTTTTCATGACTGCATAGTATTCCATAGTGTATTTGTACCACATTTTCTTTAGTCTACTACTGATGGGCATTTAGGTTGATTCCATGTATTTGCTATTGCTAACAGTGCTGCAATGAACATATGCATTGCTAGAGTTTCTTAAGCTTAGGAAACCTGTGTTTCTAAACCTTCTCCCTTCTGATTCCCCATGTCTATGGAATATAGCGCTGTACCTGATAGGCTGGATAGATTGTAAATGTATTCAGTTGAACAACTGAGAAACCTTCAAATTTTTGAAGTCCCTACCAGGTGACCCTTTCTTTCTGATGGAAAATTTTGTGTGCAGAAGGACCAGACTGGAAATTGCTTTGTCAAAATTCTGGCATACTGTGCTTCCAATTAGGCATATTTCAAATTATTCTCTCATTTTGGTTCCTTACTTGTCCTCTACTGATTATTTTCATATTTCAGCTTCCTTGACCAATTGGTTAAGCTAGATTCCCTAAATCTCACTTCCCTGTGTGCATATGGAGACAGATACCCCACCCCACCCAGCCTACTATTCTAGATTGGTAGACTCCATATTGTCTTCCTGGGAATTCTCTGTTCCAAGCCTAAGAAAGCGTGTTACAATAATTTTATTGATCATAGTCATGAGGCAGAGGAAGGGAGATATGGGAACTGATAACTGGGTCCAGAAACCAATTGACCAGCCAATCAAAAATAACTTTTCAATTCCCACTAGCACCTTCTGCTGTCCAGGGTGCTGTGGAACACAAAAGAAATATTCAAAGTGGTCTCTGTCCTCAAAGAACTTTTGAGGATGGATACTTACTGTTAAATTAGAGATTAATTGCTAAGTGTTGCGGGGTTATAAGTAAAAAGTTGGAAGAACTACAGAAGAGGTGGAACCTAGGGTGGTCCTTGAAGGATGAATGGAGACTGAGCAATGGCACATGGGAATTAGGGCATTGAAGAGCCTGGGCTGACACGGGAAGATGTAGGTTGGTGAGGAGTGGGAAACAGGATTGGCGAAGTGGAGCAAGGTCAAATAGGGAGTCTTGAGAACACAACAGTGGAGATTGGATTTGATTCAGAGGCAGTAGGGAGTCATTATGGATTCTTGAGCAATGGCACATCATGAAGAAAGTGGTGTTTGGAAAGGTTAATCTGGAGTAATATGATTGATTAAGTGAAGAAAAGAAGGGTAGAATCTAGGGAGATGCAAAAGTGATCCAGAGCTGAAGGGGAGGAGCCTTGGTCTGGGCTGGTGGCAGAAAAAATGGAGTCAGGGATGACTTTGAGACACATTTTTAGAGGTATCAATGTGAGGACTTGTTGATAATCTAGTTAGAGGGGAGAAGAAAATGAAGCCCATGAGGAAACTGAAGTAGCTGGGTTGAAGAGCCTAGAGGACTCACAGTGTCTGGCTGATGAACAGGTATGGGCTGGTTGAAGACAGGAACTGGTTTTGCAGGGCAGATAATGATGTTAGCTTTGGATATGAAGCATGGGGGGCAACTCAGGGAAATCCAGGTGGAATTGTTTTGTCAGCACTTGGAAATGTAGGACTCAAGACAGAAGCATGGGCTGGAGACTAGGGCTGTTGATGCTGATTTGGAAGGTTGGATGCAGCTGAAGCTTTGTGAATGCATTGGCTCTCAGGGAAGGAGTAGAGGAAGAAGGGTAAGGGCAAAAGTTAGATTTTGTGGTAGAAATTCTTATCGCAGAAGTGGCAGCAGAGGAGACTTGATCCTGGAGACCCCAGGGAGTCAGTGTGGGCTCTGATGTGATGACAGGTTGCAGACAGGTTGAGCAGGAGTGCTGGGGCGTGATGAAAGAAAGACTGCATGCTCCAGGAGCACAGGATTAGAAGAGGTGTCCAGAGGAGGAATTTGGGGTGGTGAGTGGGAATCAGCTACTTGTAGAGTTTATCAGTGAAAGGAAAAAGAGATGTGTGCTTAGCCAGAAGGGATGTTAGTATCCAGAAAAGGAATTTTTGTTTTTTGTCAGAGTCACAGCAGGTTTGGAGGTGGCAGGGAGACAATGTGTGGAGAGGAAAAACTGAGGAGGCTAGAATGAATGTAGAGTTTGATACCTGAAAAAATGAGGTAAGAATAGATTCTCTACCAAAAGTAAGAGGTTAGCTTTGGTGAGTGGCAGAGAAACCTTTTTCTTTAAGATGAAAAGGAGAAAAAGTAAGACGATAGATTAAAAGAGTGATGTGGAGCTATCTTCTACCTCTGTCCTTCTGTTGAGCATTGGTTCTGTGAATCTAGACATTTTCAACGGAAGTGTTGTGGTTACTTGGGCTTCGGCCAATCTCAAACTCAACTCTGCATGTCTTTCCAACTCCCCCAACTAGCTCTTCCTCTTGACTTTCTTAATTCTGTAAGTGACATCTTCACTCTCTCAGTCATGGTATTTAAAACCTTGCTAATGTCTGTGAGGAATCTCTCTCCTCCAACAAACCCTGTTGAATTAGCTTTCATAGTTAGCCCTTGCTGTTCATCCACAGGGCATGGCCCTGGGCCAGTCCCCATATGCCCCCCATGCACTCCTTTCGTGGCCCTCATTCTCATCCCGTGGAAGCTGTTCCCTTGGCCCCACTCCAAATTGGACCTGCAGACACATTACACTTCCTAAAGCACTACTTTCATCACAGCACTTCTTGGTGCTTGAACCTTCAGTGACCCCCTGGTGCCTTCAGGGTCAAGTGTTGACCTTACAGCTCAGCTGCAGCCAGGCTGCTCTCCATGCACTGCTCAAGGGCACCTGCATTCACAGTCTCCTTGGAGCATCCACCCCAGCACCCTCCAAATCCAACACATTGTTTAAGACTTGAGCCCTGCCTTCTTCTGGGAGCTTTCAAAGCTCATGATGACAGCTCTTTGAATTACTCACTGTCTGTACTCATTTTCTCACTTCATCAGCATTGCATTGTTAGCCTTTTCATACATGAAGGGCTTCTCTCCCCCATTGAAGTTATTTGTTCTTTGGAGGTAAGAAAAAGGATCTTTTTAAAAGCTTGTGATTAATCAAAAAACACCTACTCACAATATAAAGCAAACATGGCAAAATATAAGCAGCTATTGAATCTAACTGATGGTATGTTAAACTTTTTTTCTTAAATAATAACCCCATCACACCTAGACAGGGAAACTTAAACTGTTGTCATGTCCAGATCATATAGAAGGGAGATTTTGGAATAAAAATCTATGTATGCAATTCTTTGAGTAAATAGCACCACTCAGTCTATACATTGCCAGGTACCTGAAAAGGGAGGAGTCTCTTACTTCCTGAGTGCTCTTTTGCAGCAAAGGAAAAACATATTTTTTTGAGTTATGCTTGATGCTCCAGAGTGTAAACATGATGCTTAAGTTAATGCTTATTGTCCGTTCTTGATCTCCTCCACTTTCACCCATTATGAATCGGGCTTTTGGTCACACCATTTTTCAGGAGCCTCTGGGGGAGTATTGGGAAGACTTTGTGGTTCTGGAAGGGGAACGTTGTTAATATTTCTAATGTTGTATTTTTATAGGCTATTTCTCCTATTAACATATTTTAGAACATATCAGTGACATCCAGGTCCACCTCTGTAAGATTTGGCAAGCTTTGCTTCAACCTTGTGCCACACATCACCAGTAACTCTATTACTGGTACATTCTGTCCAGTCATATTTGATATCCCTTGGGGGATGGAAGGAGGTTTTAGAATAAACTGAAGCTACAGAAAGAAATTGGCTGAGAAGTAAGAAAATCTTCCCGACTGTAAATATCAGTAAAACACTGTAACAGGTGAACTAGAGGTTCTTAGATGTTGAAAAATGAATACGTTTTACTTTTCAAAGTTTTCTCTGGTTCTGGTATTTGATAGATTACTGCTGGAAGTGGGCAGTGTGATATAGCCCAGAGGTTCTCAACCAGGGGCAATTCTCCCCCTCTCACCCCTCATCACAGAACATTTAGCAATGCCTGGAGACATTTTCTTGGTTGTCATAACTTGGGAGGGTTTGCTACTGGCATCTAGTGGGCAGAGGTAAGATGCTAAACATCTTACAATGCACAGGACAACAAATAATTATCCAGCTTCAAAATGTCAATAATGCTGAGATGGAGAAACCCTGGTACAGCCAGAGGATGATAGGCTTTGGATGGAATAAGTCCAGCACTAACTAGGGGTAGGATATTGCATTAATTATTTAATTTCTCTCATCCTGCAATATCTGCAAAATGGGACTGATAAAGCTTGTTTCACAGGTTGAGAGGATTAAGTAGGAAAAAGAAAACATATGGACCATCTAGCAATCTCTGACACAGTAGGAGCACAAGAAATCCTAGTTATCCCTGTTGTTCCTGCTGTTTTAATTATTGATGAAATGTGATGGACAGAGGCTGAAGGTCTCTTGAAGGCATGCTGGGCAGGGCTTTTGACATGGATGTGAGAGGGTGCCAGAGAGGCAACATGATGCAGTGCAGGGAGCCTGTGTGTGGCATCAGAAGGCGAGGATTTGGACCTCGGCTCTCTTTCATTCATTCATTTAGTCATTTGTTTGAAAAATATTTATTGAGTGTTTACTGTCGCCATGCACCATGCT
>PVKV010044451.1:0-10175 GCA_004027835.1 Alouatta palliata | reverse complement strand
TTTATATTTTTTATAACAGAGTAGCAGGACAGTGTTTATTTATCTTAAAGCAGAGTATATTTAAAGGGTGTATATTTTTTATAACAGAGTACAAATTGAAGGTGCATATTTTTTATATCAATATAGAAATATGGGGTTTATATTATTTATAACAGAGTAGCAGAAGAGTGATAATTTATTTTAAAGCAGAGTAAATTTAGAGGGTGTATATTTTTTGTAACAGAGTACAAATTGAGGGTGTATAAATTTTACAACAGAGTAGTAATAGAGGGTGTGTATTTTTTATAACAGAATAGCCAAAAAGGGTTTATTTATTTTAAAGCAGAGTATATTTTGAGGGTGTATATTTTTCATAACAGAGTACAAATTGAGGGTGTATATTATTTATAACAGAGTAGAAATAGTGGGTGTATATTTTTATAACAGAGTAAAATTTGAGATTGTATATTTTTTATAATAGAGTGGAAATAGAGGGTTTATATTTTTTATAACAGAGTAGAAAAAGAGTGTTTATTTATTTTAAAGGAGAGTATATTTAGAGGGTGTATACTTTTTATAACGGAGTGCAGATAGATTGTGTATATATTTTATAAGAGGGTACAGATAGAGGGTGTATGTTTTTATAACAGAGTAGCATAAATGTGTTTATTTATTTTAAAGCAAAGTTTATTTGGAGGGTGTATATTTTTTATACCAGAGTAAAAATTGAGGGGGAACATTTTTTATAACAGAGTAGAAATGGAGGCTTTATTTTTTTAACACAGTATCAGAAGAGTGTTTATTGATTTAAAAGGAGAGTATATTTAGAGTGTATATTTTTTATAACAGAGCACAAATTGAGATTTTGTTATTTATAACATAGAAGACAGAGAGGGTTTATATTTTTTGTAATAGAGCAGCAGAAGAGTGTTAATTTATTTTAAAGCAGAGTATATTTAGAGGGTGTATGTTTTTTAATAATGAGTACAAATTGAGGGTGTATATTTTTTATAACGGAGTACAAATTGAGGGTGTATACATTTTATAACATAGTATAAATAGAGGGTGCATATTTTTTATAACAGAGTAGAAATAGATTGTTTATACTTTTTTATAACAGAGTAGCGGAAGACATTTTATTTATTTTAAAGGAGAGTATATTTAGATAGTTTATATATATTATAACTGAGTAGAAATAGGTTGAGTATATTTTTTGTAACAGAGTACACATTCAAGGTGTATATTGTTTATAACAGAGTAAAAATAGAGGGTGTATATTTTTTTAAAACAGAGTACAAATTGAATGTGTATATTTTTCATAACAGAGTGGAAATAGACGGTGTATATTTTTTATAACATAGTAGCAGAATAGTGTTTATTTAGTTTAATGCAGAGTATATTTAGAGGGTGTATATTTTTTATAGTAGAATACAAATTGAGGGTGTATTTATTTTAAAACAGAGTAGAATTAGAGGGTTTATATTTTTTATAACAGAGTAGCAGAACAGTGTTTATTTATTTTAAAGCAGAGTATATTTAAAGGGTGTATATTTATAATAACAGAGAAAAATTTGATGGGGTATATATTTTATAACAGAGTAGAAATTGAGGGAGTATATTTTATTATAATAGAGTGCACATTGAGGGTGTATATTTTTTTATCACATTAGAAATAGTGGGGGTTTATTTTTTATAACATAAAAATTTAGGGTGTACATAATTTATAAAAGTAGAAAGAGTGGGTGTGTATATTTTATTACAGAGTACAGTTAGAGGGTGTATATTTTTTATAACTGATAAGAAATTGAGGGTTTATGTTTTTTATAACAGTGTAGGTGAAGAGTGATTATTTATTGTAAAGAAGAGTATACTTAAATTGTATATATATTTTATAACAGAATAAAAATTTAGGATGTATATTGTTTATAACAGAGTAGAAATAGAGAGGTTGTATTTTTTATAACAGAGTAGCAGAAGGATGTTCATTTATTTTAAAGCAGAGTATAATTATAGGGTATATATTTTTTATAACAGAGTAGAAATAGAGGGTTTATGTTTTTGATAACAGAGTAACAGGAGTGTGTTTATTTATTTTAAAGCACAGCATATTTAGAAGGTGTATATTTTTTACAACATAGTACAAAGTGGG
Source organism: Alouatta palliata (assembly GCA_004027835.1). NCBI lineage: Eukaryota > Metazoa > Chordata > Mammalia > Primates > Atelidae > Alouatta > Alouatta palliata. Next base: position 8,047 of record PVKV010044451.1, on the reverse strand, counting down.
GGTGTATATTTTTTAGCACAGTGTACAAACTGCAGGTGTATACTGTTTATAACGGAGTAGAAATCGAGGGTGTATATTTTTACATAACAGAGTAGCAGAAGAGTGTTTATTTATTTTGGGGCAGAGTATATATAGGTGGTGTATATATTTTATAACAGAGTACCAATTGATTGAGAATGTTTTTTAACACTGAGTAGAAAGAGAGGGTTTATATTTTTTAAAACAGTAGCAGAAGAAAGCTTGTTTATTTTAAAGCAGAGTATATTTAGAGTGTGTATATTTTTTATAACAGAGTAGAAACAGGGGATTTTTGTATTTTATAAGAGAGTAACAGAATGGTGTTTTTTTTTTTAAAGCAGAGAATATTTAAAAGGTATATATTTTTATACCAAAGAGAAAATTGAGGGTGTATATATTTTACAACAGAGAATAAATTTAGGGTGTATATTAATTATAACATAGTAGCAGAAGAGTGTTTATTTATTTTAAAGCATATTATATTTAGAGGTGTCTATTTTTTATAACAGAGTACAAATTGAAGTTGTAGTTTTTTTATAACAGGGTAGAAATAAAGGGTGTTTGTTTTTTATAACAGAGAAGCAGAAGAGTGTTTATTCATTTTTTGGTAGAGTATATTTAAGGGGTATATATATTTTATAACAGAGTACCAATTGAGGGTGTATGTTTTTTAAAACTCAGTAGAAATAGAGGGTTTATATATTTTTAAACACTAGCAGAAGAAAGCTTGTTTATTTTAAATCAGAGTATACTTAGAGTGTGTATATTTTTTATAACAGAGTAGAAACAGGGGATTCTTGTATTTTATAAGAGAGTAACAGAAGGGTGTTTTTTTATTTTTGAGCAGAGAATATTTAAGAGGTATATATTTTTACACCAAAGAGAAAATTGAGGGTGTATATATTTTGTAACAGCGTATAAATTTAGGGTGTATATAAATTATAACATAGTAGCAGAAGAGTATTTATTTTAAAGCATATTATTTAGAAGGTGTCTATTTTTTATAACAGAGTACAAATTGAAGGTGTACTTTTTTTAAAACAGGGTAGAAATAAAGAGTGTTTGTTTCTTAAACAGAATAGCATAAGGGTGTTTATTTATATTTGGGCAGAGTATATTTCGGGGGTGTATATATTTTATAACAGAGTAACAATTGAGGGGGTATATTTTTTAAAACTGAGTAGAAATAGAGGGTTTATATTTTTTAAAAGAGTAGCAGAAGAAAGCTTGTTTATTTTAAAGCAGAGTATATTTAGAGTGTGTATGTTTTTTATAACAGAGTAGAAACAGGGGATTTTTGTATTTTATGAGAGAGTAACAGAAGGGTTTTTTTTATTTTAATTCAGAGAATATTTAAAAGGTATATATTTTTATACCAAAGAGAAAATTGAGCGTGTATATATTTTATAACAGAGTATAAATTTAGGGTGTATATTAATTATAACATAGTAGCAGAAGAGTGTTTATTTATTTTAAAGCATATTTAGAAGGCGTCTATTTTTTATAACAGTACAAATTGAAGTTGTAATTTTTTTATAACAGGGTAGAAATAGAGGGTGTTTGTTTTTTATAACAGAGTAGCAGAAGGGTGTTTATTTATTTTAGGGCAGAGTATATATAGGGGGTGCATATATTTTATAACAGAACACCAATTCAGGGTGTATGTTTTTTAAAAAAGAGTAGAAATAGAAGGTTTATATTTTTTAAACAGTAGCAGAAGAAAGCTTGTTTATTTTAAAGCAGAGTATACTTAGAGTGTGTATATTTTTTATAACAGAGTAGAAAAAGGGGATTCTTGTATTTCATAAGAGAGTTACAGAAGGGTGTTTTTTTATTTCAAAGCAGAGAATATTTTACCAAAGAGAAAATTGAGGGTGTATATATTTTATAACAGAGTATATATTTAGGGTGTATATTAATTATAACATAGTACAGAAGAGTGTTTATTTATTTTAAAGCATATTATTTAGAAGGTGTCAATTTTTTATAACAGAGTACACAGTGAAGGTGTACTTTTTTTATAACAGGGTAGAAATAAAGTTTGTTTGTTTTTTATACCGGAGTAGCAGAAGGGTGTTTATTTATCTTGGGGTAGAATATATATAGGGGTTGTATATATTTTATAACAGAGTACCAATTGAGGGAGTATGTTTTTTAAAACTGAGTAGAAAGAGAGGGTTTATAATTTTTAAAACAGTAGCAGAATAAGCTTGTTTATTTTAAAGCAGAGTATATTTAGAGTGTGTATATTTTTTATAGCAGAGTAGAAACAGGAGATTTTTGTATTTTATAAGAGTAACAGAAGGGAGTTTTTTTATTTTAAAGCAGAGAATATTTAAAAGGTATATATTTTTATACCAAAGAAAAAATTGAGGGTGTATATATTTTATAACAGAGTATAAATTTAGGGTGTATATTAATTATAACATAGTAGTAGAGGAGTGTTTACTTATTTTAAAGCATATTATTTAGAAGGTGTCTATTTTTTATAACAGAGTACAAATTGAGGGTGTACTTTTTTTATAACAGGGTAGAAATAAAGGGTGTTTGTTTTTTATAACAGAGAAGCAAATGGGTGTTTATTTATTTTTGGGCAGATTATATTTAGGGGATGTATATATTTTGTAAAACATTAGAAGAAGAAAGCTTGTTTATTTTAAAGCAGAGTATATTTAGAGTGTGTATGTTTTTTATAACAGAGTAGAAACAGGGGATGTTTGCATTTTATAAGAGAGGAACAGAAGGGTGTTTTTTTTATTTTAAAGCACAGAATATTTAAAAGGTATATATTTTTATACCAAAGAGAAAATTGAGGGTGTATATATTTTATAACAGAGTATATATTTACAGTGTATATTAATTATAACATAGTAGCAGAAGAGTGTTTATTTTAAAGCATATTATTTAGAAGGTGTCTATTTTTTATAACAGAGTACAAATTGAGGGTGTACTTTTTTATAACTGGGTAGAAATAAAGGGTGTTTGTTTTTTATAACAGAGAAGCAGAAGGGTTTTTATTTATTTTGGGGCAGAGTATATTTAGCGGCTGTATATATTTTATAACAGAGTACCAATTAAGGGTGTATGTTTTTTAAACTGAGTAGAAATAGAGGGTTTATATATTTTTAAGCAGTAGCAGAAGAAAGCTTGTTTATTTTAAAGTAGAGAATATTTAGAGTGTGTATATTTTTTATAACAGAGGAGAAAGGGGATTATTGTATTTTATAAGACAGTAACAGAATGGTGTTTTTTTATTTTAAAGCAGAGAATATTTAAAATGTATGTATTTTTATACGAAAGAGAAAATTGAGGGTGTATATATTTTATAACAGAGTATAAATTTAGGGTGTATACTAATTATAACATAGTAGCAGAAGAGTGTTTATTTATTTTAAAGCATATTATTTAGAAGGTGCCTATTTTTTATAACAGAGTACAAATTGAAGGTGTACTTTTTTTATAACAGGGTAGAAATAAAGGGTGTTTGTTTTTTATAACAGAGAAGAAGAACGGTGTTTATTTTTGGGCACAGTATATTTAGGTGGTGTATATATTTTATAACAGAGTACCTATTAAAGTTGTATGATTTTTAAACTCAGTAGAAAGAGAGGGTTTATATATTCTTAAACAGTAGCAGAATAAAGCTTGTTTATTTTAAACCAGAGTATATTTAGAGTGTGTATATTTTTTATAACAGAGTAGAAGCAGGGGATTCTTGTATTTTACAAGAGAGTAACAGAAGGGGTTTTTTTATTTTAAAACAGAGAATATTTAAAAGGTATATATTTTTATACCAAAGAGAAAATTGAGGGTGTATATATTTTATAACAGAGTATAAATTTAGGGTGTATATTAATTATAACATAGTACAGAAGAGTGTTTATTTATTTTAAAGCATATTATTTAGAAGGTGTCTATTTTTTATAACAGAGTACAAATTGAAGGTGTACTTTTTTTATAGCAGGGTAGAAATAAAGGGTGTTTGTTTTTTATACCGGAGTAGCAGAAGGGTGTTTATTTATTTTGGGGTAGAATATATATAGGGGTTGTATATATTTTATAACAGAGTACCAATTGAGGGTGTATGTTTTTTAAAACTGAGTAGAAAGAGAGGGTTTATAATTTTTAAAACACTAGCAGAAGAAAGCTTGTTTATTTTAAAGCAGAGTATATTTAGAGTGTGTATATTTTTTATAACAGAGCAGAAACAGGGGATTTTTGTATTTTATAAGAGAGTAACAGAAGGGTGTTTTTTTATTTTAAAGCAGAGAATATTTAAAATGTATATATTTTTATACCAAAGAGAAAATTGAGGGTGTATATATTTTATAGCAGAGTATAAATTTGGGGTGTATATTAATTATAACATAGTAGTAGAGGAGTGTTTACTTATTTTAAAGCATATTATTTAGAAGGTGTCTATTTTTTATAACAGAGTACAAATTGAAGGTGTACTTTTTTTATAACAGGGTAGAAATAAAGGGTGTTTGTTTTTTATAACAGAGAAGCAGAAGGGTGTTTATTTATTTGGGGGCAGAGTATATTTAGCGGGTGTATATATTTTATAACAGAGTACCAATTAAGGGTGTATGTTTTTTAAACTGAGTAGAAATAGAGGGTTTATATATTTTTAAACAGTAGCAGAAGAAACCTTGTTTATTTTAAAGTAGAGAATATTTAGAGTGTGTATATTCTTTATAACATTGGAGAAACAGGGGATTCTTGTATTTTATAAGACAGTAACAGAAGGGTGTTTTTTTATTTTAAAGCAGAGAATATTTAAAATGTATGTACTTTTATACCAAAGAGAAAATTGAGGGTGTATATATTTTATAACAGAGTATAAATTTAGGGTGTATACTAATTATAACATAGTAGCAGAAGAGTGTTTATTTATTTTAAAGCATATTATTTAGAAGGTGTCTATTTTTTATAACAGAGTACAAATTGAAGGTGTACTTTTTTTATAACAGGGTAGAAATAAAGGGTGTTTGTTTTTTATAACAGAGAAGGAGAAGGGTGTTTATTTATTTTTGGGCAGAGTATATTTAGGGGGTGTATATATTTTATAACAGAGTAACAATTGAGGGTGTATGTTTTATAAAACTGAGTAGAAATAGAGGGTTTACATATTTTTAAACAGTAGCAGAAGAAAGCTTGTTTATTTTAAAGCAGATTATACTTAGAGTGTGTATATTTTTTATAACAGAGTAGAAAATGGGATTCTTGTATTTTATGAGAGTGTAACAGAAGGGTTTTTTTTTATTTTAAAGAAGAGAATATTTAAAAGGTTTATATTTTTGTACCAAAGAGAAAATTGAGGGTGTATATATTTTATAACAGAGTATAAATTTAGGGTGTATACTAATTATAACATAGTAGCAGAAGAGTGTTTATTTATTTTAAAGCATATTATTTAGAAGGTGTCTATTTTTTATAACAGAGTACAAATTGAGGGTGTACTTTTTTTATAACAGTGTAGAAATAAAGGGTGTTTGTTTTTTATAACAGAGAAGCAGAACGGTGTTTATTTATTTTTGGGCACAGTATATTTAGGTGGTGTATATATTTTATAACAGAGTACCAATTAAAGCTGTATGATTTTTAAACTCAGTAGAAAGAGAGGGTTTATATATTTTTAAACAGTAGCAGAATAAAGCTTGTTTATTTTAAACCAGAGTATATTTAGAGTGTGTATATTTTTTATAACAGAGTAGAAGCAGGGGATTCTTGTATTTTACAAGAGAGTAAAGGAGGGGGTTTTTTTATTTTAAAACAGAGAATATTTAAAAGGTATATATTTTTATACCAAAGAGAAAATTGAGGGTGTATATACTTTAAAACAGAGTATAAATTTAGGGTGTATATTAATTATAACATAGAAGCAGAAGAGTGTTTATTTATTTTAAACATATTATTTAGAAGGTGTCTGTTTTTTATAACAGAGTAAAAATTGAAGGTGTAGTTTTTTTATAACAGTGTAGAAATAAAGGGTGTTTGTTTTATATAACAGAGAAGCAGAAGGGTGTTTAATTATTTTTGGGCAGAGTATATTTAGGGGATGTATATATTTTTTAAAACATTAGAAGAAGAAAGCTTGTTTATTTTAAAGCAGAGTATATTTAGAGTGTGTATATTTTTTATAACAGAGTAGAAACCAGGGATTCTTGTATTTTATAAGACAGCAACAGAAGGGTGTTTTTTATTTTAAAGCAGAGAATATTTAAAAGGTATATATTTTTATACCAAAGAGAAAATTGAGGGTGTATATATTTTATAACAGAGTATAAATTTAGGGTGTATACTAATTATAACATAGTAGTGGAAGAGTGTTTATACATTTTAAAGCATATTATTTAGAAGGTGTCTATTTTTTATAACAGTACAAATTGAGGTTGTACTTTTTTTATAACAGGGTGGAAATAAAGGGTGTTTGTTTTTTATAACAGAGAAGCAGAACGGTGTTTATTTATTTTTGGGCACAGTATATTTAGGTGGTGTATATATTTTATAACAGAGTACCAATTAAAGTTGTATGATTTTTAAACTCAGTAGAAAGAGGGGGTTTATATATTTTTAAACAGTAGCAGAATAAAGCTTGTTTATTTTAAAACAGAGTATATTTAGAGTGTGTATATTTTTTATAACAGAGTAGAAGCAGGGGATTCTTGTATTTTACAAGAGAGTAACAGAAGGGGTTTTTTTATTTTAAAACAGAGAATATTTAAAAGGTATATAATTTTATACCAAGGAGAAAATTGAGGGTGTATATATTTTATAACAGAGTATAAATTTAGGGTGTATATTAATTATAACATAGAAGCAGAAGAGTGTTAACTTATTTTAAAGCATATTATTTAGAATGTGTCTATTTTTTATAACAGAGTACAAATTGAAGGTGTACTTTTTTTATTACAGTGTAGAAATAAAGGGTGTTTGTTTTTTATAACAGAGAAGCAGAAGGGTGTTTATTTATTTTTGGGCAGACTATATTTAGAGGATGTATATATTTTTTTAAACATTAGAAGAAGAAAGCTTGTTTATTTTAAAGCAGAGTATATTTAGAGTGTGTATATTTTTTATAACAGAGTAGAAACAGGGGATTTTTGCATTTTATAAGAGAGGAACAGAAGGGTGTTTTTTTATTTTAAAGCACAGAATATTTAAAAGATATATATTTTTATACCAAAGAGAAAATTGAGGGTGTATATATTTTATAACAGAGTATAAATTTACGGTGTATATTAATTATAACATGGTAGCAGAAGAGTGTTTATTTATTTTAAAGCATATTATTTAGAAGGTGTCTATTTTTTATAACAGAGTACAAATTGAAGGTGTACTTTTTTTATAACAGTGTAGAAATAAAGGGTGATTGTTTTTTATAACAGAGAAGCAGAAGGGTGTTTATTTATTTTTCGGCAGAGTATATTTAGGGGGTGTATATATTTTATAATAGAGTAACAATTGAGGGTGTATGTTTTATAAAACTGATTAGAAAGAGAGGGTTTATAATTTTTAAAACAGTAGCAGAAGAAAGCTTGTTTATTTTAAAGCAGAGGATACTTAGAGTGTGTATATTTTTTATAACAGAGTAGAAAAAGGGGATTCTTGTATTTTATAAGAGAGTAACAGAAGGGTGTTTTTTTATTTTAAAGCAGAGAATATTTAAAAGGTATATATTAATGTACCAAAGAGAAAATTGTGGGTGTATATATTTTATAACAGAGTATAAATTTAGGGTGTATATTAATTATAACATAGTACAGAAGAGGGATTATTTATTTTAAAGCATATTATTTAGAAGGTGTCTATGTTTTATAACACAGTACAAATTGAAGGTGTACATTTTTTATAACAGGGTAGAAATAAAGGGTGTTTGTTTTTTATACCGGAGTAGCAGAAGAGTGTTTATTTATTTTGGGGTAGAATATATCTAGGGGTTGTATATATTTTATAACAGAGTACCAATTGAGGGAGTATGTTTTTTAAAACTGAGTAGAATGACAGGGTTTATAATTTTCAAAAC
>PVKV010044198.1:0-11320 GCA_004027835.1 Alouatta palliata | reverse complement strand
GCGCCTGGCCAAGATCTGTTGGTTTTATTGGGGGCTTTTCCCCCTTTGTTTGACACTTCTCTCTCTTGCCACCATGTGAAGAAGGACATGTTTGCTTCCCCTTCTGCCATGATTGTAAGTTTGCTGAGGCCTTCCCAGCCATACAGTACTGTGAGTCAATTAGACCTCTTTCCTTTATAAATTACTCAGTCTTAGGTATGTCCTTTTTTTTTTTTTTTTTTTTGAGACAGAGTTTCGCTCTTGTTACCCAGGCTGGAGTGCAATGGCGCGATCTCGGCTCACTGCAACCTCCGCCTCCCGGGTTCAAGCAATTCTCCTGCCTCAGCCTCCCGAGTAGCTGGAACTACAGGCATGTGCCACCATGCCCAGCTAATTTTTGTATTTTTAGTAGAGACGGGGTTTCACAATGTTGACCAGGATGGTCTCGATCTCTTGACCTCGTGATCCGCCCGCCTCGGCCTCCCAAAGTGCTGGGATTACAGGCTTGAGCCACCGCGCCTGGCCTTAGGTATATCCTTTTAGCAGCGAGAGAATGGACTAATCCTTCTTGGTGGAAACTGGCCACCAGGAAACTCTAAGGCTTCCTGTCCATGTGACTTTGGACAAGTCACTCGACCTCTCCGAGACTTCACTGTCTCTTCTGTAAAATGGGGCCATTGAAAGAGTTTTGTGAGGTTCAGTGCTGATGACCTAGCACATGGGCACTCGGGGAGAAGCAGCCCCTCTTGTTGGCAGTGGCCTGGCCTCTGCAAGGTGTGAGCTCCCTGGCATGAGCTGGTTAACCAGTTGACCAACAAAAGGGCATGGAGTGGCCAGGCGCAGTGGCTCATGCCTGTAATCTCAGCACTTTAGGAGGCCAAGACGAACAGATCACCTGAGGTCGGGAATTCGAGACCAGCCTGATCAACATAGAGAAACCTCTTCTCTACTAAAAATACAAAATTAGCCGGGTGTGGTGATGCATGCCTATAATCCCAGCTACTCGGGAGGCTGAGGCTGGAGAGTCGCTTGAACCCAGGAGAAGGAGGTTATGGTGAGTCAAGATCGCGCCATTGCACTCCAGTCTGGAAAACAAGAGTGAAATTCCGTCTCAAAAAAAAAAAAGAGCATGGAGTAACCTTGGGCCTGCAGTGGCTGAGGAAGCAGTTACAGATCCCCTGAGACCCTGGTTGCTGTTCGTGGCACCTTGGACCTTGGCTTTGTCATTCAGTGTCCTTTCTTCTGCTTGGAAGGGCACACACTGTGGCTGGGCGGCTTGGCTGGGAGATGGACCCAGCTCCTCTGGAGAGCTGCTCCCCTACCTCTCTGCAATGGGAAAGGTGCTTCCCACCAGGCTGCCCTGTACAGAACAGGAGTGGCAACCGTACACCAGAAGCATGGTCCTGCGCTCTCTGCTCCCTTGGGCTTCAGTCTCCAGGCTTTAAAGTGGGGGGAAGTCAAGCCAGAATGAAGACTTACAGATCTGCTGAGAGGAGCAGATGTGCTGGCATACAGGATGGCACACGGGCCACTGACACGCACTCCCGTGTTGGTGTGGATGATGATGATGGTGATGATGGTTTTAATATAGCTTATTTGATATAATGATATGTAATAATAATTATTGCTGTTCTCTATTATTATTAGTTGATATTACTAGTGCCAGCCACAGAGGTGGGAGCATACCCATAGCCCCTCCCAGGTGAGGAAGCTGCCTGGTATGGTGGCCGAGAGCACAGGCCCTGGCTTGCACCTATTCCTGCCATGCAGTCACTGTGGGACATGGACTAGTGGCTTTCCCCTCTCATCCTCTGGGTCCTCATCTGGGAAATGTGGGAAGTCACCCTTCCTGGGTTCCTGGCGGGATTCACTGAGGTCCACCCATATGGGGTCTGGCCAAATCTGGTCTCAAAGACAGTGGCTGCTCCAGGCATTTCTGCTTTGAGCACCTGGGTCCAGTCACGTGGGTTCCCTGAGCCTCAGTTTGGCCATCTGTACCATGAAAATGGTGATCCCACCCATAACTTCAGGTCATCAGGAGGAGGAAATAAAACGAACCACATAATTCACCTAGCATGAGTGCCTGATATGTAGAGAGTGTTCATTGAGCTGTGATAATGATTTTGGGTGGGTAGTAGCCAGGATGAGAACCTGCCCCCAGCCCCAGGCCTGCTGCCCAGGGCTTCTCCTCCTTGGTGAATTGTACAGCTGGGAGCAGGGTGACCTTCATCAAGCCAGGATTGCATTCCCAGTGTCTTTGGAGCATGGGGCGAGGGGTCAGCTATGCAGCAGCTGCACTAGCTGCCCTGAAAGAAAAGGGGTCTGAGTCTCTGGGAAGCCACACTCCGGGCTGGGCCTTGGGTCCGCCTTGGAGGCCAGGCCCCAAGGACACTGAGCCTTGGTCTTCTCCTGCTCCATCTCCCTGTGGCTCCAGTGTCGTCCCCACCTACCCGTTCTGCTCACACAGTGTCAGAGCCAAAGACATGCTTGGAACACAGCAAAAAGCTTTACTGTTTTTTCTGGCTGTAGAAGTAATTATTGTCCATTGCAGTAAACAAAATTGGAAAATTCAGTAAAACATAAGAGTATCCTAGGTTGAGTGTGGTGGTTCACTCCTGTAATCTCAGCCCTTTGGGGGGCTAAGGTGGGAGGACTGCTTGAGCCCAGGGGTTTGGGACCCACCTGGGCAATATAGCAAGACCCCATGTCTTAAAAAAAAAAAAGTCCAAAAATTAGCTGGGCATGGTAGCATGCGCCTGTAGTCTCAACTACTTGAGAGGATTCCTTGATCCCTGGAGTTCGAGGCTGCAGTGAGCCATGATCCTGCCATTGTACTCCAGGCTGGGTGACAGAGTGAGGCCTGGTCTCTAAAAATAAACAGAGTACCCTAAATCCTAAACTTCCAGGTATTTTTGTTCTACACATATAGATACAGATTTTTTCATAAGAATGGAATCCTATTATGCTTGCTTTTTAAAAATCAGAATGAGTATACTTTATTCTTAAATTATCTTTATCATAAAATAGAGCACAAACAGAAAGAGCATATAATATAATTATTCGACAGCATGAATTATGACAAGGCAGCCCCCCTGGGAACCATCACTCAGATGAGGATGCAGAGCTTTGCCAGCCACCCTAGATCCCTGTGTGCACACCTCACTCACAGCTCCCTGCCCCCACAAAGTTAGCCTGACTTTTAAGTTGATCACTTTCTTGCTTGTTATTATTCAAATGTGTATCTCTAGATGTTGAAATTTGGTCTTTTTTTGTTGTTTTTTGAGACGGAGTCTTGCTCTGTCACCCAGGCTGGAGTGCAGTGGCTTGATCTTGGCTCACTGTGACCTCCGCCCCCTGGGTTCAAGTGATTCTCCTGCCTCAGCCTCCTGAGTAGCTAGGACTGCAGGTGCACACCACCACACCCAACTAATTTTTTGTATTTTAGTAGAGATGGGGTTTCACCATGTTGGGCAGGATGGTCTCGATCTCTTGACCTCGTGATCTGCCTGTCTCGGCCTCCCAAAGTGCTGGGATTACAGGTGTAAGCCATTGCGCCCAACTGAAATTTTATCTTTTTAAAGCCTGTTAAGTACATGTTTTAATCTACAGGCTTTCTCTTTCTTTCTTTCTTTCTTTCTTTTCTTTTCTTTTCTTTTCTTTTCTTTTCTTTTTTTTTTTTTTTTTTGACAGAGTCTAACTCTGTTGCCCAGGCTGGAGTGCAGTGGTACGATCTCTGCTCACCATAACCTCCGCCTCCCAGGTGCAAGCAATTCTTCTGCCTCAGCCTCCTTAGTAGCTGGGATTACAGGTGCCTGCCACCAATCACGGCTAATTTTTGTATTTTTAGTAGAGTCAGGGTTTTGCCGTATTGGCCAGGGTGGTCTCGAACTCTGATGTCAAGTGATCCTCCTGCCTTGGCTTCCCAATATGCTGGGATTACAGGCAGGAGCACTGTGCCCAGCTTACAGCCTTATTTTTTAACCTACCTTTTTTTTTTTTTTTTTTTTTTGACTTGGCGGTATATCTTGGACCTCATCCATGTTAGTAAATGTGACTGTTTTTTATTTATTTATTTTTTAAATTTTGTTTTAGAGATGAGGTCTCACTATGTTGCCCAGGCTGGTCTCAAACTCCCGGGCTCAAGCAATCCTTCCACCTCGGCCTCCTAAGTACTTGGGGCTATAAGTTTGTCCATCATTTTTAATGACTGCATTGTTCTATTGCAAGGTTGGACATAACTGACTTGTCCTCTGCTGATGGACACTTAGGTTGCTTTCATAGTTTTTCTGTTACAACCAATACTGTAATGAAAACCTTTTTTTTTTTTTTCTGAGACAGAGTCTCGCTCTGTCGCCCAGGCTAGAGTGCAGTGGCATGATCTCTACTCACTGCAACCTCTGCCCTCGCTGGGTTCAAGCGATCCTCCTGCCTCAGCCTCTTGAGTACCTGGGTTGACAGGTGCCTGTCACCGCACCCGACTAATTAAAAAATATATATTTTTAGTAGAGGCAGGGTTTCACCATCTTGGCCAGGCTGGTTTCAAACTCCTGACCTTGTGATCCACCCACTTTGCCCTCCCAAAGTGCTGGGATTACAGCCATGAGCCACTGCGCCTGGCTGAAACCTTTTTTTTTTTAAATTTTTATTTTTGAGACAAGGTGTCACTCTGGCACCCAGGCTGGAGTGCAGTGGCATGACCATGACTCACTGTAGCCTCGAACTCCTGGGCTCAAGCAATCCTCCCACTTCTGTCTCCCAAGTAGCTGGAACTACAGATGTGTGCTACCACACCTGGCTAATTTTTTATTCTTTTTCTAAGACATGGGGTCTTGCTATGTTGTCTAGGCTGATCTCAAACTCCTGGGCTCAAGAGATCTGCCTGCCTTGGCCTTTCAGAGTGCTGGGATTACAGGTGCGAGCCACCACGTGTGGATGAAAATCTTTATACATATGTCCTTGTACACTTGAATGATTTTTAGAAGAAATCTCTAGAAATAGAGTCATGGGTCCAAAGGGCAGGCATTTAAAAAATAACAGCTTCATTGAGATATAATTCATATACCATATAATTCACAATTTAAGGTTTTTAGTGCAACCATCACCACAATTAATTTTAGAAAATTTTCATCACTCTCCAAAGAACCTGATACCCATTTCTCCTCAACCTCTTCCCCAGCTCTAGGCAACCACTAATCTACTTTCTGCTTTCTGTCTCTATAGATTTGCCTATTCCAGACATTTCATATAAATGAAAAAATCAAAGTTTTTTTTTTCTTTCAGAGACAGTCTTGCTCTCTTGTCCAGGCTAAAGTACAGTGGCACAATCATAGCTCAGTGCAGCCTCCAAATGTTGGATTCAAACTATCCTCTCACTTCAGCCTCCTGAGTAGCTAGGACCACAGGTGCATGCTGCCATGCTCAGCTGATTTATTTTATTTATTTATTTATTTATTTATTTATTATTATTTTTGTTTGTTTGTTTTTAATTTTATAATTTTTTTTTTTTTAAGACAGGGTTTCACCATGTTGGTCGGGCTGGTCTTGAACTCCCAACCTCAGGTGATCTGCCCGCCTTGGCCTCCAAAGTGCTTGGATTACAGGCGTGAGCCACCACGCCCGGCCTATTATTATCTTTTATAAAGACGGGGTTTCACCATGTTGGTCAGGCTGGTCTTGAACTCCCGACCTCAGGTGATCCACCCGCCTTGGCCTCCAAAGTGCTTGGATTACAGGCATGAGCCACCGTGCCCTTCCTGTTTATTATTTTTTGAGACAAAGTCTCACTCTGTCGCTCAGGCTAGAGTTCAGTGGCACGATCTCCGCTCACTGCAACCTCTGCCTCCTGGGTTCAAGCAATTCTCGTGCCTTAGTCTCTTGAGTAGTTGGGACTACAGGTGCCTGCCACCACACCCAGCTAATTTTTGTATTTTTAGTAGAGACAGAGTTTTGCTAGTCTCAGACTCCTTTGTTTTGAGACAGAATCTAGCTCTGTGGCCCAGGCTGGAGTACAGTAGTGCAATCTCAGCTCACTGCAGCCTCCACATCCCAGGTTCAAGCGATTCTCCTGCCTCAGCCTCCCAAGTCGCTGGGATTACAGATGCCTGCTACCACGCCCTGCTAATTTTTGTATTTTTAGTAGAGATGGGGTTTCACCATGTTGGCCAAGCTGGTCGCAAACTCCTGGCTTCAACTGTTCCACCTGCCTCGGCCTCCCAAAGTGCTGGGATTATAGGTGTGAGCCACCGTGCCCGGCCTCAGCTAGTTTTTAAATTTTTTGTAGAGATGGGGTCTCACTGTGTTGCTCAGGCTGGTCTTGAACTCCTGGCTTGAAGTGATCCTCCCACCTCAGCCTCCCAAAGTGCTGAGATTATAGGTGTGAGCCCCTGTCTGGCCTCAGCATGGTGTTTTTAAGGTTTATCTATGTTACAACATGTGACAGCACTTTAGTCCTCCTTTTTATTGCTGAATAATATTCCATCATCGGAATATACCACCTTTCATTTATCCATGCGTCAGCTGATGGACGTTTGAGTTGTTTCTATTTTAGGGGACTACTGCTGCTATGACTAGTCATTTTTTTTTTTTTTTTTTTGAGACAAAGTCTCACTCTAGCCCAAGCAGGAGTGTAGTGGCACAATCTTAGCTCACTGCAACCTCCACCTCTGGGGCTCAAGTGATTCTCCTGCCTCAGCCTCCCAAGTAGCTGGGACTACAGGCACATGCCATCACACCTGGCTATATTTTTTTCTATTTTTAGTAAAAAAAGCGTTTCACCATGTTGCCCTGGTTGGTCTTGAACTCCTGAGCTCAGGTGATCCACCCACCTTGGCCTCCCAAAGTGCTGGGATTACAGATATGAGCCACTGTGCCCAGCCTCATGTAAGTTTTTATGTGAATACATTTTCATTTCTCTTGGGTATACACCTTCTAGGTGCAGAATTGCTGGATCATATGATCACTCCATGTATAACCTTTTGATCTGCCAGGCTGTTTTCCAGAACGTTTTCCATTCTTACCAGCAGTGTATGAAGGTTCTGATTTCTCCACATTCTTGTCAACAGTTGTTATTATCTGTCTTTTTTATTATAACTAACCTAGTGGGTACAAAGTGGTATCCATTGTGGTTTTGATTTGCATTTTCTTAATGACTAATGATGTTGAGTATCTTTCATGTGCTTATCGGCCATTTGTATATCTTCTTTGGAGAAATGTCTGTTTACAACCTATGCCCATGCATCAGTCTGTTTGCATTGCTATAAAGGAATAGCTGAGACTGAGTAATTTATAAGGAAAAGAGGTTTATTTGTCTCACAGTTCTGCAGGCTGTACAGGAAGCATGGCACCAGCACCTGCTCTTGGAGCAGGCCTCAGGAAGCTTCCGATCACGGCAGAAGGGAAAGGGGAGCCAGCATGAGCAAGAGAGGGAGTGGGAGGTGGCAGCATCCTTCAGACAACCAACTCTCGTGTGAACTAACTGAGCAAGAACGCCTTCATTACTGCAAGGAGGGCACCAAGCCATTCATGAGAGTCACCCCCATGACCCAACATCATCCAGCAGGCCCCACCTCCAGCGCTGGAGATCACATTTCAATATGAGATTTGGAGGAGACAAACATCCCAGCCATATCAGCCCTTTTAAAAATTTTTATTTTTTAAGTTTTGAGACAGAGTCTTGCTATGTCGCCCAGGCTGGAGTGCAGTGGCACTATCTGGGCTCACTGCAACCTCCCCTCCTGGGTTCAAGCAGTTCTGCCTCTAGCCTCCCAGGTAGCTGGGATTACAGGCATGCACCATCACGCTCCGCTAATTTTTGTATTTTTAGTAGAGATGAGGTTTTGCCATGTTGGCCAGGCTGATCTTGAACTCCTGACCTCAGGTGATCGGCCCTCCTTAGCCTCCCAAAGTGCTGGGATTATAGGAGTGAGCCATCATGCCTGGCTCAGCCCTTTTTTTTTTTGAGACATAGTCTCGCTCTGTTACCACGCTGGAATGCAGTGGCGCAATCTTGGCTCACTACAACCTCTGCCTCCCAAGTTCAAGCGATTCTTCTGCCTCAGCCTCCCGAGTAGCTGGGATTATAGGTGCATGCCACACCACACCCAGGTAATTTTTGTATTTTTAGTAGAGATGGGGTTTCACCATGTTGGCCAGGATGGTCTTGAACTCCTGACCTCAAGTGATCTGCCTACCTCAGCCTCCCAAAGTGCTGGTATTACAGATGTGAGCCACTGTGCCTGGCCTCAGCACATTTTTAAATTGGGCTATTTGTCTTTTATTATTGAGTTGTAAGGGTTCTTTATCTATGCCAGTTAGAATTTGTTATTAGGCATATGATCGTCAGCTGTTTTCTCCCATTCCATCCTCTGGGTTGTCTTTTCATTTTTTGGTAGTGTTCTTTGAAATGTCTTTTTTTTTTTTTTTTTTTTTGAGACAGAGTGTTGCTCTGTTGCCCAGGCTGGAGTGCCATGATGCCATCTTGACTCATTGCCACCTTGCACTCCTAGGCTCAAGCAATCCTCCTGCTTCAGCCTCCCAAAGTGCTGGGATTTCAGGTGTGAGCCACCATGCCTGACCCAAAATTTTAAATTCTGATGCAGCCAGTCTATTTTTTCTTTTGTTGCTTGTGCTTTTGGTATCATATTTATGAAACTATTGCCGAATCCAAGGTCATGAAGATTTGTCTATGTTCTTAAGAGTTTTGTAGTTTTAGCTCTAACATTTAGATTTTTCATCCATTTTGAGTTAATTTTTGTGTATGGTGTGAGGCAGGGGTCTGAACTCTTTCTTTTGCATGATTATGTTTTCCCCATTCAACTCTGCTATGAAATATGTTCAGATCGTGCAGGTGAACACAAATGTGAGGATTTATTTCTGGACTCTCAGGACTCTTACTTATATTTCATTGATCTCTATGTCCTTATGCCAGTGCCACACTGTCCTGATTACTGTAGCTTTGTAGTAGTTTTTGAAATTGAAAGTGTCACTCCAACATTGCTCTTTTTTTTTTTTCTTTTTGAGAAAGGGTCTTGCTGTGTCACCCAGGCTGGAGTGCAGTGGCATGTTCTTGGTTCACTGTAATCTCCACCTCCCAGGTTCAAGTGATCCTCCCACCTCAGCTTCATGAGTATCTGGGACTACAGGTGCATGCCACTATGCCCGGCTAATTTTTTTGTATTTTTTGTAGAGATGAAGTTTCACCATATCACCAATGCTGATCTCAAACTCCTGGACTCAAGTGATCTTCCCACATCGACTTTCCAAAGTGCTAGGATTACAGGCGTGAGCTACCACATACCCGGCCTACCACATGCCCGGCCCATTGTTATTATTTTTAAAGACTGTTTTGGCTTTTCTGAGTCCCTTAAATTTCCATATGAATTTTAGGATCAGCTTGTCGATTTCTGTAAAGAACCAAGTTGGAATTTTGATGGAGGTTGTGTTGAATTTGAAGATCAATTTGGGGAGTCTTACCATCTTAACAGTATTAGGTCTTTAGATCCATGAACATTAGTATTTTTCCATTTATTTATGTTATCTTTAATTTCTTTCAATAATTTTTGGTAATTTTCAGAGTATAAGTTTTGTACTTCTTTTGTTCCTAAGCCTTTTATTCTCTTTGATGCTAGTATACATTGAATTATCATCATAATTACATTTTTTTTATTCCTGGCAACTTTCATTTAACATAATTACATTTTTGAAGTGTTCATTGCAAATGCATAGAAACGCAATTGATTTTTGTACATTGATCTTATATCCTGCAACTTTGCCAAACCCATTTATTAGTTATAACATTTTTTTTAGTTGATTCTTTAGGATTTATTTATTTATTTACTTTTTGAGACAGAGTCTCACTCCATCACCCAGGCTGGAGTGCAGTGATGCAATCTTGGCTCACTGCAAACTCTGTCCCCCCGTGTTCAAGCATTCTCGTGCCTCAGCCTCCCAAGTAGCTGAGGTTACAGGCACGTACCATCATACCTGGCTAGTTTTTATATTTTTAGTAGAGACAAGTTTTTGCCATGTTGGCCAGGCTGGTCTTGAACTCCTGACCTTAAGTGATTCACCTGCCTTTGCCTCCCAAAGTGCTGAGATTATAGGCATGAGCCACTGTGCCCAACCAGGATTTTCTACCTATAAGATCATGTCATCTCAAATAGTGATAGTTTTATTTCTTCCTTTGCAACCTGGATGACTTTATTTTCTTGCCATTGTATCCAGTACAATGTTGAATATAAGTCGTGAGAGTGGACATCCTTGTCTTGTTCCTGGTCTTGGGGAAAGCACCCAGTCTCTCACCAAGAAGTATGATACCAGCTATAGGAACACTCTTCTTAGAACTTCCTGAAAGATTGGCTGGTTTACATCCTCAGTTCCAGCAGTGTACAAGCAAGAGGCCTAGTCCCCCGTCCCTTGCCAACACAGTGACCCCAGGCTTTAGAGGCGAAGAACCCAAGGCTGGGAGGGAAGTGCTTCATGCCATGTCACACAGATACTCAGCGACCTACGGCCCAGCTGTCCATTTGCACTGGGAGTGAGCCCTGGACACTCAGCCTTCTCTTCCCTGGAGTGGGATGACTTGAGACCCCCTAAAAAAAGCATTGGTACAGAGGAACTTCTGGGTTCTATTCTTGTCTCAGTCACTGACTGGCTGTGTGGCCATAGGCAAGTCACTTGCCCCTGGGCCTTAGTTTTCCCATCTGTGTAGTGGAAAGAGTGGTCTACCTTGAGATCTTCCAACTCTGACTATCTCTGCCCCACCCACTCTTAAATTCACAGTGGCTTCAGCATCCACCACTGCCCACAGCAACCACCAGAGGGCGCCCCAGACCGGCATTTGGCCCAGCTTTGGTGGAGGGTCCCCTGGGGTGGCTGAGAACAGGGCCTATTTTCCAGGAGCTGCTAGCTGTACTTGCATAGACTTCCTGTGGCCAGAGCTGCCCGTTCCTCTGGCTGAGCTCTGATCTCCAGGAAGGGAGTGATGGAGGCACCATCCCAAAGACCAGTTACCTAGCACTTACCCTGCCCGCTTTGGGTTGCCGCCTGAGTCTCAGGTTCGTAGCCTCGGGGCCAGCAGCCTTGTGTCTCTCAGCCTTGGGAGGCTTCCATTATCTCTGAGCGGGCCTCTCACCGGTGCTGCACCCTCTCTCCACCAAATTGCCCAGCAGCGGGAAGCCCCCCAAACTGGTGGGTGCCTGGCCACCTGGAAGGGGGACCTCACTGCCCTTTGTGGATGTGAATGCATTCATGCTGGGGGCCTGGACAGTGTAGTCTCAAAAACCACAGCATCTGGGACTCCTAGATATCTCCTGGATAGATCCCAGAACCATAGAAGCAGGCA
>PVKV010043607.1:0-10281 GCA_004027835.1 Alouatta palliata | reverse complement strand
GTGCAATGGCGCGATCTCAGCTCACTGCAACCTCCGCCTCCTGGGTTCAAGCAATTCTCCTGCCTCAGCCTCCCAAGTAGCTGGGACTACAGGCACGTGCCACCATGCCCAGCTAATTTTTGTATTTTTAGTAGAGACGGGGTTTCACCATGTTGACCAGGATGGTCTCGATCTCTTGACCTCGTGATCCACCCGCCTCGGCCTCCGAAAGTGCTGGGATTACAGGCGTGAGCCACCGCGCCCAGCCTTAAAGGTTTTCTATGTAGTAAAACTATCCATATAGACAAAATAGAGCCTTGAGTTGTGGTCTTGAATTTGATGAACATGATTTACCCACAGTCTGTACTCCATATTTCTTCACCTGCTGCTACTGTAAACCATTTTATTCTTTTATCTTCTGTAGAGTATATTATCACAAGTACTTCTTACAGGGGTGTTCAATCTTTTGGTTCCCCTGGGCCACACATCAAATACGCTAACACTAATAATAGCTGATCAGCTTAAAAAAAAAAAAATAGTGGCCGGGTGCAGTGGCTCACACCTATAATCCCAGCACTTTGGGAGGCTGAGGCAGGTGGAGCATGAGGTCAAGAGATCGAGACCATCCAGGCCAACATAGTGAAACTCCATCTCTACTAAAAAATACAAAAATTAGCTGCATGTGGTGGCGCGCACTAGTAGTCCCAGCTACTTGGGAGGCTGAGGCAGGATAACTGCTTGAACTTGGGAGCCAGAGGTTGTAGTGATCTGAGATTGCGCCACTGCATTCCAGCCTGGCGCCTGGTGACAGAGCAAGACTCTGTCAAAAAAAAAAAAAAAAATAGCAAAAAAGTCTCATAATGTTTTAAGAAAGTTGATGAACTTGTGTTAGGCCTCATTCAAAGCTGTCCTGGGCTGCAGGTTGAATGAATTTAATTGACCCAAAATCATGAGGGTTTTACTAACAGTTGTACTTAACAGTATCTGGGAAGACAGAAACAGGACCATCTGCCGGCTGTGGTGACTCATGCCTGTAATCCCAGCACTTTGAGAGACTGAGTTGGGTGGATCACCTGAGGTCAGGAGTTCGAGACCAGCCTGGCCAACATAGTGAAATCCCGTCTGTACTAAAAATACAAAAAATTATCTGGGCATGGTGATGGGCACGTGTAATCCCAGCTATTTGGGAGGCTGAGACAGGAGAACTGCTTGAACTCGGGAGGTAGAGGTTGCAGTGAACTGAGATCACGCCACTGCACTCTAGCCTGGGCAACAAGTGTGAAACTCCATCTCAAAAAAATAAAAAGAAACAGGGCCATCTGTCTTTGAGGCAGAGGGATTTATACCCTTGGGAGGACACTAAACTTTTCAGGCCTTTTTACGAAGACACTAAGCCTTTTAGGCCCTTCTCCCAGTGTTATACATGAGAGATGATAATCCAGCCTTTGTTGCCTGAGTAAAAAGCAATCTAAAAATCACTGAAATGAATAATAATAGTTTTTCAACGATGGACTGCATATATGACAATAGTCCCATAAGACTATAATGGAGCTGAAAAAAATCCTGTCGCCTGGTGACATGTAGCTGTTGTAATGTGTTTGTGGTGATGCTTGTAAAAACACACCTATTGTGCTGCCAGAGGTATGAAAGTGCATAGTCACATCCTAGGACTTCACCTTCACTCGTGGCTTACTCACTGACTCACCCAGAGCAATTTCTAGTCCTGCAACCTTCATTCATGATAAGTGAGTGCCCTATAGAGGTGTGACAAAGACTTTTAGGCTTTAAGATGGCTGTCATTGAATAATAATTTTGATATAGTTTGATATACAGACACACACATACATATATGAGAGTGTGAGACATGGAGGATAGAGAGATTGAAAGCCTTTAACGCACATCTGTTGTGAGTTTCAAATAGTCTTCATGAATGTTCAGAGACATATAACTTCAGCATTGGTTCAACTGATGGCCTCAGTGGGGAACCACACAGAAGAGGTGAATTAAATCCTTAGCAGAATTGCAGCAGAATTGGTTTTCAGTTTGAACAGAGTTTGAGAGAGAGAGTTGAGACAGAATCTTAGAATATTGGAGAACTGTTGCTTGTGAGACTTTCTCAGGCATCAGAAGGAAATAACAAGGTCCACAAAGACTTCTTAGGCTTTGAGGGGACTGTCAATGGCCACTAACTTTGATAGACTTCGCATTTGCTAGGGTTAGAGGTCAGAGCGTCAATTTTTGTTTGGCAGCAACTTTAGAAATGGTGGTCAACATTTTTCTATACTGGGCATTAGCTTTTGTGTTTTTCTCTTAAAGTTTCAAATATACTCCTCTGAAGTTTTGAATTGTTTTCTAATGTGGGCAAGAGTGACTTCATTACAAAAATTAACTTGGAAGTCTAAGAAGAGTGAATTTTTTATAGCCTTTAACTTAAATTTAACATCCATTCAAAGGATGATCTGACTTCCTGTAAAATTTTCAGTAGGAGTAGAAACTTGGATATGATTGATGATACCCGAGAGCCAAACAGGCATTTAGCATATTTTAGTATACTACTAATAAAGGTAATGGCTGCATCCCGTCCAAGAAGTACTAGTTATCACATAACACAAGACTTTAAAATGTTTTTCCTACTTAGAATTACGAAGTCCTCAAATGTAGGACCAAATGAAGAGTTAGTTAAGGCTCTAGTTAGTATTCATAACTCTGCAGTATTGACATGAAAAGTTTATGTTCTTAAGCTTTTGCAGACATTTCTTTTCAGCTGTAAGTTATATATGATATAATATGTAATTTATCACCATATTAGGTAATAACTGGTAAAGTCATGTTTCAGAAATTTTTTTGAGGCAGGATCTCACTCTTTTGCTCAGGCTGGAATGCAGTGGTGTGATCACAGCTCACTGCCAGGCTTAGGCAAGCCTCCTACCTTAGCCTCCCAGGTAGCTGGGACTATAGGTGTGTGCCACCACGCCTGGCCAATTTTTTGTAGTTTTTGTAGAGATGGGGTTTTGTTATGTTGCCCAGGCTGGTTTTAGATTTTATTTAGAAATAATTATAGATTCATAGGAGGTTCTAACATCTTTTGTGGCCCTGTATACCCATCACCCATTTCTCCCCAATAGTAACATCTTGTGTAACCCTAGTATACTGTCCAAACAAGGAAACTGACATTAGTAAACTGTGGCATCCACAGAATGCCAGATCGCCAGGTATGTTGCGTGCAGTGTTTCCTGTTGCATATATCATTTATATGCCAGTAAACTCTTATTGAGATTTTGCCAGTTTTACATGCTCACGTCTTCTGTGTGTGTTTGTGTATGTGTGTAATTCTATGCAATTTTATTACTTGTAGATTTGTGTAACTTCCCTCATCAAAAAATTCATTCTGATTATAACCTATTGTACATCTAATTCATGATTGTCAGTAGTTTGGTGTGTAGTATACAGTTTCTGAAAGAAAACTAAAGCACAGAAGATAATATATACCAAAAGCATTAGTGTAACAGAAAATGTCTTTAAACTTATTACAAAGTTTCAAATGTTTCTAATGTACATATTTTAGAGAAAAATCATGTGGTATGTAAGTACAAATAAATGATTAAAGTTTTTTATGTTTTATTCTCACCATGTGTTTTCATGCTATTTTTTGAATATGTAAAAATGAATGGGTCAATATTTATGAATGTTGTTCTAAGATTTTGTGTTCTTTACCATGCATTTTTTAACCCACTTTACTGAGATATGACTGACACGTAAAAAGCTGTACATAGTTAATGTGTACAGTTTGATGAATTTGGTGATAAGTATATACCTGTGAAACCGTCACCACCATCAAGGTCACAGACATATCTATTACCTCCCAAAGTTTCCTCCTACCCCCATTGTTATTATTTGTCGTAAGTACTAACATAAGATCTACTTTTCTAGAAAATTTTAGGCCGGGTGTGTTGGCTTATGCCTGTAATCCTAGCACTTTGGGAGGCTGAGGTAGGTGGATCGCTTGAGCTCAGGATTTCGGGACCAGCCTGGGCAACGTGGTGAAACCCTGTCTCTATCAAAAAATACAAAAATTCGCCAGGCATGGAGATGTGCACCTGTAGTTCCAGCTACTCAGGAGGCTGAGGTGGAGGATGACTGGAGCCTGGGAGGTTAAAGCTGCAGTGAGCCAAGAGTGTACTACTATGCTCCAGCCTTTTATAATACGGTATTTTTTTTTTTTTTTTTTGAAATGGAGTCTCACTCGGTTGCCCAGGCTAGAGTGCAATGGCATGATCTTGGCTCACTGCAACCTCTGCTTACCAGATTCAAGTGATTCTCCTGCCTCGGGCTTCCAAGTAGCTGGGATTACAGGCGCTCACCACCACACCCACCTAATTTTTGTATTTTTAGTAGAGATGGGGTTTCACCATGTTGGCCAAGCTTGTCTTGAACTCCTGACCTCAAGTGATCTGCCCACCTCGGCCTCCCATAGGGCTGGGATTATCATGCGGGAGCCACCGCACCTGGCCCTATAATACAGTATTGTTAACTGTAGGCGCTCTGCTGTATAGAAGATCTCAAGAACTTACTTAGCTTGCATGTCTGAAACTATGTCCCACCATATATTGTTTTTATTTTTAATTGGTATTGATTTTTATAACAGATTGCCAGGTACGTTGTACGGTGCTTTTTGTTGAATATATCATTTGTATGCCAGTAAGCAAGTTGTTCATGGATTGGGTTTTGAGATCCTAAACTGATCCCCCATCTCTATTCCTGACCTTTTCCAGCAGCTTATTATTTCTGTGGCTGGGGTGGTGGTGGTGATGGTGATCGTGGTGGTACTGATGACCGTTACAGTGTTAACGCATGGTGCGCGGTGAGAACACTTTGCAACATGCCATTATGAGTTGGTTTTCATCATTTGTTTTATTTTTATACCTTTGCTTATTGCACTGAATGACACAACTGCTAGCCGGAATGATAGCAGAGCCTGCTTTTCTCTCTGAGTATACTGTCTTTGCTTTGGATTCCTCCAAACATCCTAGAACACAGAGTGACAGTGTGGTGAGTCCTTCCACGCTTTCTGCATTCCCTTTGTGGGGAAGCAAAGTAATTTGGCAATCATAGAAGCAAATCTCATGTTACTTGCCACTTACCTTCTCTCAAAGCATCTTCAGTATGTTGTTGCTAAACCTGCTCTAAAAAATCAGAGAGTAAATTGCTGAATTCTGATGGCCGGTGTGCTTCCTGGTAGCTTTTTAACTGCAACACAAATAACACTGTTTTGCTAATCTAGCTACTTCCGTAACGAAGCCACCTTGGCTTAGTCCAACTTTGTTTTTTCACCAAGGAATGTTTGTTCATTAACTAAAAAAAGATATGCAGTGCTGGAAATCGCTGCTCTCCTATTGATGGGAGGTTAAGAATATTTTGAGATATGACTTACATTTTTAGGGGAAAAATTAACTGTTATATGTTAAGTCCATAATTAGACAACACTGAATAGGTAGATTCTACTGTAACAGATAATTGCATCTTATTTTGCAGTTACCTGTTTTTTAGATATTAAACATCTGAAAGGAGAAGATTGCCGCATTTGTTTTCAACTGACTGGTGCCACACAGTTTTGAATCTTGTATGTAATTTAATTTTTAGAAAATGGACATTTTCCTGTTGAAAGTGTCTGGTAAGCTCATAATTTAGCAAATTAAAATTTAGAGATGTTTGTCCAGTAAGGATAGCCTTTGGAATTAAACCCTGACTGAACTGGGATTGAGATTTTCTTTCTTTTTTAAAAATATTGTTCCAGAAATCTATTTATTAATTATA
Organism: Alouatta palliata; assembly: GCA_004027835.1. Lineage (NCBI taxonomy): Eukaryota > Metazoa > Chordata > Mammalia > Primates > Atelidae > Alouatta > Alouatta palliata. The sequence continues at coordinate 4,488 of PVKV010043607.1, read as the reverse complement.
AAAACAAAAGAAAAGTTTACAATGGAGAAATGTGGCAAACACCATCGGGTTGAGATTGAGGTTTTTCTAAACAGTAAGAATTGGTTTAACTTACTAGGTAGCTGGTGATGGAAATAGAACATTTCTGTACTTGAACCATGTAGCCAGTAAAGACATGGTTTGCATATGGCCAGTAGCAGCCTTAAATTATGTTGTAAACTCAGTTTTAGAAAATAAAGCAGCTAGGGAGATAGAGATTTCTAGTTACGCCTCAGCTTGGGTCTCAAGGAAAAGTGGTCTCTCCTGGGCTCTGTAATTACAAGTAATATCTCATTGTTTTAAAAACTGATTTGAGAGGGAGTCAGAAGTCTGTTAGAGGGACTTACTGATTTTCTGAGATACATGTGTATTTGTTTGAACGGGGTCTCATTGTGTTGCCCAGGCTGGAGTACAGTGGTACGCTCACGGCTCACTGTATCCTCGAATCCCTGGGCTCAAGCAGTCCTTCTTCCTCAGCCTCCCAAGGACATGGGACTACAGATATATGCCACCATGCCCAGCTAATCTTATTTTAATTTTTTTAGAAACATAATCTCCAATATTGCCCAGGCTCATCTTGAACTCTTGGCCTCAGGTGATCCTCCTGCCTCAGCCTCACAAAGTGCTGGGATTACAGGCATGAACCACTGTGTCTGGCCCAATTTACTTTGAAAAGCATAAAATAATAGTGCTTTATATTTTCATGTAGTAGTAATAGAAGCTATTTAAAAAACAACAACAGAAAAGCTTCTCCTAGGACCACTTCATAAGTACATAAAAGTCATTTGTACTGAGTACTTATTCTGTTGTTGAGAATGCTATGAATGTAACAGTGGAGGCTTTAGTGCTTTTTTTTTTTTTTTTCTGAGAGAGAGAGGGTCTCACTCTGACACCCAGGCTGGAGAGCAGTAGCATGATGTCGGCTCGCTACAACTTCTACTTCCTGGGCTCAGGTGATCCTCCCATCTCAGCCTCCCGAGTAGCTGGGAGCACAGGTGCATGCCACCATACCTGGCTAATTTTTGTATTTTTAGTAGAGATGGGGTTTTACCATCTTGGCCAGGCTGGTCTCACACTGTTGGACTCAAGTGATGCTCCTGCCTCCCCCTCCCAAAGTGCTGGGATTACAGGCCTGAGCCACCACACCCAGCCTAGTCAAAAACTTATTTCTCCCAGTGGAACAAGGGAAACCATAGCATAGCCCATTTTAGAATAAAAATTTAGCTAGGGTCTAATCCATTATAAGTTCACCAGGTACTGACTTGTCCTTAGTTAAGGTTTTTGATAAATGTAGCTGTTTACCCCAAATTCTAAAATTAGTATACCCGTGTTGCTCAGCAGTCAATACAACGGTTATTGAAAGACTGAAAAAATATGTAATTGAAGAAAAGTCCGGCAGGAAACCTGTGTGCTTTTAAGTTGAATATACTTTAAAATAGTTTTTATCTAATAATTTTCCCCAATGGAAAGTATTGGTGAGTTTTGAGTATTGACACAGGTATTGAGCTAGTTCTACAGGCACCTCGCCAGGAGAAAGCCTTCAGAGGCAGCAACTGCATGAGGATTTAATAAGCATTTATTGAGCCCTTAATACTAGTCAGGCAAAATGTTAGGTCATAGGGACTAAGATGAAAATGCTAACGTTCTCACCATGACACACGTTTACCTGTGTAACAGACTTGCACATCCTGAACATGTACCCCTGAACTTAAAAGTCGAAGGGAAAAACAAAAGGGAAGAAATGTAGGGCTCTGTCCTCTGAGAGTTTATAGTTTACTTTGGAGACAAAAATGTCAACATAAAGTACAAAGGAATTAAGGCTTCATAGAAAAGAACACAGGCATAAGGAATGTGTTAGCCTTCCAGGAACCCTATGAAGCTTCACGTACAAAGCTTCACAAAATTTGAAAGCTGAAAGAACAGACGTTTGGCAGAAATGAAGAAGGCATGACAAGTAGTGACAAGTCTCTGATTTTACTTCTTGAGATTCCTAATGTAAATTTACAGGGCAACTTAGGCCAATACTTTTCATAAGCTGTCTTGCATTTATTTAGATATGCGGTTTAATACATAAATTGAAAAATATATATGGGGAGAAGTTTTTAAATTTTGTTCTCTGTGTGTTTAATAGAATGGTATTTCTTTTTTTTTTTTTTTTTTTTTTTTTGAGACGGAGTTTCGCTCTTGTTGCCCAGGCTGGAGTGCAATGGCACGATCTCGGCTCACCGCAACCTCCGCCTCCTGGGTTCAAGCAATTCTCTTGCCTCAGCCTCCTGAGTAGCTGGGACTACAGGCACGTGCCACCATGCCCAGCTAATTTTTTATTTTTAGTAGAGACGGGGTTTCACCATGTTGACCAGGATGGTCTCGATCTCTTGACCTCGTGATCCACCCGCCTCGGCCTCCCAAAGTGCTGGGATTACAGGCGTGAGCCACCGCGCCCGGCTAGAATGGTATTTCAAACAATTGTAGGGTAGCTTTTTTTTTTTTTAAATCTTTTGAGACAGAGTCTCGCTCTGTCCCCCAGGGTGGAGTGGAGTGGTGCGATCTGGGCTCACTGCAACTTCTGCCTCCAGGGTTAAAGCGATTCTCCTGCCTCAGCCTCCCAAGTAGCTGGAACTACAGGTGCACACCACCACACCCGGCTAATTTTTGTATTTTTAGTAGAGATGAGGGTTTCACCATATTGGCCAGGCTGATCTCAAACTCCAGACCTCAGGTGGTTCACCTGCCTTGGCCTCCCAAAGTGCTGGCATTACAGGTGTGAGCCGCCGCACTCAGCCCAGTGTAGCGTTTTTATATGGACCACAATCACATATCAAGTCATTTACTTAAAACAGAATATGGATTCTCTTGCTGTTCTTCCTCCTAAAGTAAATATTGTATGGAACCCCTTCATTTTCTTTCTCCATAATTTGTCTATTAATTTTCAGTATATTAACTGGTCAAGAGAATTGTTGATCTCTCTAAAGCATATTTTATATTTTATGCAGTGGTTCCCAACCTTTTGGTACCAGGGACTGGCTTCATGGAAGACAATTTTTCCAGGGACTGGGGGCCCAAGGATGGTTTTGGGATGATTCGAGTGTATTACATTTATACTGTGTATTTTATTTCTATTATCATTATATTGTAATATGTAATGAAGTAATTATACAAGTCACGACAACGTAGAATCAGTGGGAGCCCTGAGCTTCTTTTCCTGCAATTAGATGGTCCCATCTGGGGGTGATGGGAGACAGTGACAGGTCATTAGGCATTAGATTCTCATAAGGAGCACGCAACCTAGAGCCTTTGCATGCACAGTTCACAACGGGGTTCACACTTCGATGAATGTCTGATGTCACCGCTGATCTGACAGTAGACGGAGCTCAGGTGGTAATGCGAGTCATGGGGAGCAGCCGTAAATGCAGAGGAAGCTTCACTTAGTCACCCCCCGCTCTCCTCCTGCTGCGTGGCCCCGTTCCTAACAGGCCATGGGGTAAAACTGGACTGTGGCCCAGGGGTTTGTGACCCCTGCTTTATACTATGTAGCATATTATAGTTTTAGACCTAGAAGGCGTTCACTGTGATGTTACACACCTAGATGTCATGTATATAACTGGAAGATAAAGTTAATTCCTGTGTTCTCCCAGCCTTTCTTCCCTATCTAAGGAAATGTCTTAGACTGATAAAATTTGATAGCTTTTTCTTAGAGGGAAGAGGAGGAGGTACTTAAAATTTGTTTTTATTAGGGAAAAGTCAAAACATATTACAAGAGTGGAAATAGTAGTAGTAGTGGTACAAGAACCCCTTCCCGTATCCATTACCCAGTGCCAGTCATTAATAACTCATGGCCATCTTGTTTTATCTCTTGCCCTAGCCCACACTTCCCTCACCACACCACTACCGTCTTGGCTACTTGGGCAGCTCCCCCTGGCTTCCCCACCCCACACCATTGGATAGTTGAAGCAGATTTCAGAAACTCTGTTCCATCAGTAAATATTTTGGTGTAGATCTCTAAAACAGTGTTTCTCAACTTCCAGGCACTGGTCCATGGCCTGTTGGGAACGGGGCTGCGTAGCAGGAGGTAAGCGGCAGGCAAGCCGGTGAAGCTGCATCTGCATTTACGGCTGCTCTTCACCGCATCACCACCTGAGCTCCGCCTCCTGTTAGATCAGTGGTGACAGGAGATTTTCATAGGAGTGTGAACCCTGTTGTGAACTGTGCATGCAAAGGATCTGGGTTGCATGTTCCTTATTAAAATCTAATGCCTGATGATCTGTCAGTATCTCTCATTACCCCCAGATAGGACCGTCTAGTTGCAGGAAAACAAGCTCAGGGATCCCACTGATTCTACATCATGGTGAGTTGTATAATTATTTCACTGTCTATTACAGTGTAATAATAGTAGAAATAAAGTGCACAATAAGTGTAATGCGCTTGAATCATCCTCAGACCATCCTTGCACCCCCGGTCTGTAGAAAAATT
>PVKV010043573.1:0-10766 GCA_004027835.1 Alouatta palliata | reverse complement strand
CTGGCCGGGCGCGGTGGCTCACGCCTGTAATCCCAGCACTTTGGGAGGCCGAGGCGGGTGGATCATGAGGTCAAGAGATCAAGACCATCCTGGTCAACATGGTGAAACCCCGTCTCTACTAAAAATACAAAAAAATTAGCTGGGCGTGGTGGCACGCGCCTGTAGTCCCAGCTACTCGGGAGGCTGAGGCAGGAGAATTGCTTGAACCCGGGCAGCGGAGGTTGCAGTGAGCCGAGGTCGCGCCACTGTACTCCAGCCTGGCGCCTGGAGGCGGAGTGAGACTCTGTCTCAAAAAATAATAATAATAATAATAATTATTATTTCCTGACTTAACGTTTCACAGAACAATTCCTCCAGTATAAAAGAGTCCTTATTAGGTCATGATCCATCCCGACTCCCAAGAGCCATCAGCACTCTCATAACTAGAGTATGCCAGTGCGTCACACCAAGGGAGCAAGAAGTTCTACAGAAGGCTACATTCTGCCTCAAGGCTAGAAGACCTTCAGCCGCAGACCATATGCAGCAATACACAACATCAGGAAGTGGTTATGAAAACCGCCTGCCATGCGCAAAGCCTTTCAGCATCTTTCCACTCCTAACCTCTCCTTAGAGGGCCCTGCATTGTCTGGCTCACACACACCTCCCCGCTTCATCCCAGCCCTCTCTGTGCCTTGCCGGCTACGCACCTGCCTCACGGGCATCCTCTGTCCTTGAGCATGCCAAAACCGTCTCCCACCTGACAGCTGAGTACCTGCTGTGCCCGCCACCTGGCGAGCTCTTGCACAGCTCTCACCATGACTGCTGTGTTCCACCCTACAATTTCAGTCTGTCATCTTCTCAAAACATTCTAACAGTTCCTTTTTTGGCATCCTATTTATTTCCTTCACGGCATTTGCCACATCAGAAAGTCTCCTATTTGTTCACTTTGCGAATTCTGTCTCCTATCCCTGCCCCACTCTAACTCAAAGCTCTCCACTGAAAACTTTTGGGGTCCTGGACAAATTAATTTGTACCTCAGTTTCCAAATTTATAAAATGGAAACAATAACACCTCAAAGGTAGCTAAGAAGATTAAGTTTTATTTATTTATTTATTTTTGAGACAGAGTCTCTCGCTCTGTCACCCAGGCTGGAATGCAGTGGCGCGATCTGAGCTCCTGCAACCTCCACTTCCCGAGTTCAAGCAATTCTTGTGCCTCGGCCTCCCAAGTAGCTGGGATTACAGGCGTGTGTCACTATATCTGGCTATTGTTTGTATTTTTTAGTAGAGACACGGTTTCACCATGTTGGCCAGGCTGGTCTTGAACTCCTGACCTCAAGTGGTCTACCTGCCTTGGCCTCCCAAAGTGCTGGGATTACAGGCCTAAGTTTTAAAGTTAAATATGACTGAGTGATCTCCATGGGGAAGGAACTGCATATTGGAAATCTGTGAGGTCACAGTCATGACAAAGCTGGGGGGACATTATTGGTACTTAGTGGGCCAGTTCAAATGTTAAAAGATGGCAATGGCTACTTCATATTCCAACACAAAAATCTGTATCTTATCCTGGAACAGGTTGGATTAGGAAACAAAAAAATCTGTATCTTAACTTCACAAATATATTCTGATTCTGGGCCGGGCGCGGTGGCTCACGCCTGTAATCCCAGCACTTTGGGAGGCCGAGGCGGGTGGATCACGAGGTCAAGAGATTGAGACCATAGTGAAACCCTGTCTCTACTAAAAAATGCAAAAATTAGCTGGGCGTGGTAGCATGTGCCTGTGGTCCCAGCTACTCAGGAGGCAGAGGCAGGAGAATTGTTTGAACCCAGGAGGCGGAGGTTACAGTGAGCCGAGATCACGCCACTGCACTCCAGTTTGGCGCCTGGTGACAAAGCAAGACTCTATTTCAAAAAAAAAAAAAAAAGAAAGTCACAATTTCTAGTTAAACACAAATTTTCCAGAAGTTAAACTACATTGTGGCAATGCCTCGTTTGTCCCAAAGCATGTTAATTCAGTTATCAAAAGCTAATGAAGGCCCTGCATGGTAGCTCATGCCTGTAGTACCAGCACTTTGGGAGGCCAAGGCAGGTGGATCACCTGAGGTCAGGAGTTCGAGACCAGCCTGGACAACATGGTGAAACCCCATCTCTTTTGTAATTTTGTAAAAATACAAAAATTAACTGAGCATGGTGGCACACATCTGTGATCTCAGCTACTCTGGAAACTGAGCCAGGAGAATCACTTGAACCCAGGATACAGAGGTTGCACGGAGCTGAGATCGTGCCACTGCACTCCAGCCTGGGCAACAGAGCAAAACTCTGTCTCAAAAACAAACAAAAAAACAAAAAGCTAATGAGTAGATAAATTAGAGGAAACATTTAATACACTTAATAAAACATTCCATTTTTAATTGCATTTGCATGGGCATTTTTAAAGGTCTTTCACATTTGTGCATACTGATTGTTACATCTAAACAAAAAAGTATAAAAACTGAAAACTCAATTTTTTTAAACATTTGGTAATACTTTTATAATTTCAATAATTATGGATAATGAATATAAATAATTACACTTAGCAGTTGCTACTGAATTTTTAAATCAGGTAATCTTTCATTCTGCTTACTCTACATTCTTAAAAATAACAAATTATGCATCTAAAAGTATAATTAATGTTTAAAACAAGATCTAATGCTTTCTAAGAATTAATAATGATTTATACATTTCTTTTCTTTTTGAGACAGAGTCTCGTTCTGTCGCCTGGCGCCAGGCTGGGGTGGCACGATCTCGGCTCACTGCAACCTCCGCCTCCCAGGTTCGAGCAATTCTCCTGCCTCAGCCTCCCGAGTAGCTGGGACTACAGGCGTGCGCCACCACGCCCAGCTAATTTTTGTATTTTTAGTAGAGACGGGTTTTTACCATGTTGGCCAGGATGGTCTCAATCTCTTGACCTTGTGATCCGCCCGCCTCAGCCTCCCAAAGTGCTGGGATTACATGCATGAGCCACCGTGCCCGGCCTGGTTTATGCATTTCTATTAAAAAACTATCAAATCCAGCCTTAGGAAAGTCTATCTTGAGCATTATTCTATGAAACAAAATTTACATATAAGTATTCTCTCTTTAAAAAAAAAAAAAAAAAACAGAGTGGGTTTTGCTATGTTGCCCAAGCAGGTCACAAATTCCTAGGCTCAAGCTATCCTCCACCTCTGCCTTCCTAAGTGCTGGGATTACAGCTTCTCTTTTTATATATATAGAGAGAGGCAGGGTTTCACTCTGCGACCTAAGCTGGAGTGCAGTGCTGTGATCTCATTGCAACCCCGACCTCCTGAGTTCAAGTGATCCTCCCACATTAGCCTCCCAAATAGCTAGGACTATAGACACCATGCCACCATGCCCGGCTAACTTATTTATGTATTTATTTTTGTAGAGACAGGGTCTCGCTATGTTGCCCAGGCTGGTCTCAAACTCCCGGCTGCAACCAATCCTCCCACTTGGCCACCTAAAGTGCTAGGATTATAGGTGTGAGCCACTGTGCTCAGCCATGTAAGTATCCTTTTAACTGTTAAATTTTTATATCCCAATTTACCCTATGGACCAAAGAAAGAACCACTGATCTGAAAACAATAGCATGCAAGGTATCACAGCTGAATATAATAAGGTACTAAATAGAAGCTTAAATTTATAATTAGAACACTGAAAATATTTCAAAGTGGATTTAGGTTTTTCAAAATGATGACAATTTCATTAAGATACTGACATTACAATTAGTAACAATTTTAATAATTCTGGGATTCTTGGCCTCTGAACAAAGACAATGTTTTAGTTCATATTTAATATACAAATTAGTTATGTCTAATCAGTAATATATTGTTAAAAAATACTTTTGATCGCCCTTTTCCCATTCATTTAATATCATTCCCAAATTAATATACTTGACCACTTTAGCATTAACTTAAAGTGTATACTCTTGAGGACATAAATTTCTAAGAATTTAGAGTTTAGTAGAGGTATGTTTTAATATAACTATCTTAAAATTCCAAAAATAAAACAAAATTAGATACCTCACAGTTTTTCCAAAGTTCCGAATCAGTCTTTCCACTGTTTTGTAGCTCCTGCATTAAAGAAGTTAGGACTTCAACTGTACCTTGAATAACAGATGGTCTGGTCTTCCCTGAGAAAGAGGATACCCCATTTGTACTAAGGTGGGGACTACTTCTGTTGAAACATAAATAATTCAAATGGTTTTCTTTATTCTATCAAAGTGTTGAATAATTCAGCAGTTCAAGATTTAGCAGAGCAGTACAAAACTACTGATATTTTATCCTTCTAATGGCACCTCATTTGTTGAAAATCTGATCACAAGTTGGTCCACAAAAGGAAAAAGGCAGTAAAAAAGACTGCACTGTATTCTTTTTAAGAACACAACAAAAAGACCTTCTCCAGAAGTGAGGGAACACTCCAAAGGATTGGCAGAAAATAAAAAAAGTCTGTGCTAAACAATAAGATTAATTTCCAGCTTCTCTGATCTCAGCTATTCCAGAGGATTATTTCCCCCTCTTTAAGAACAGCCCTTCATTGTGCAGTGGGGATTCTTTCTCCACTGCCCCGAATCACAGTCAAATCTTGTTCACTGGATGTCCTTAATTTGGTGTGATAAGCTGATGCTTATCTCTGCACTATCTCTGAATAAAATTGTGCCAAGCAAATTAGCAGCGATATTCAGGACTTAGCCTACTCAGTATGTAAAACAGCACTGATTTTTTTCAGGAGTACTGTTTTTCCAAACTTTAGCTAAGTTATTTCGGATTTGTTTTATAAACGCACAGTGTATTTCAGGACATTAAAATGTACTTAAAATCTAGTCACCAAAAGATCATTTTCATTTACTTCCTGCTTGATATCCTGCTTTCTTTCACAAAGAATTTTTTTTTAATAAATGAAAATAACAGCAAAATAATAGGAACAGTGAAAATATTAATAAAAATTCAAAGGAAAGAACATATGTTGTCAGTAAAGGACTTTACATAGCTATAATAATCGCCTTTTTTTTTTTTTTTTTTAAGATGGGGTTTCACCATGATGACCAGTCTGGTCTTGAACTCCTGACCTCAGTTGATCCACCCACCTCGGCCTCCCAAAGTGCTAGGATTACAGGCGTGAGCCACTGCGACCGGACAATAATCGCCTTTAAATGTGGCCAGTTTAACTGCTAGTCACAGTGAGAAGGGAGACAAGTTTAATTGCCTAATTTTCACTAGCAAGGCACAGTTAGGTTCCTCCAGCCAAATCAAACACGGTGTTCTAACAGGAATATCTTCTAGAACCGTACTTTAAAGGGACCACTGGCGGGCACGGTAGCTCACGCCTGTAATCCCAGCACTTTGGGAGGCCAAGGTAGGCAGATCACGAGGTCAGGAGTTCAACACCAACTTGGCTAACATGGTGAAACCCCGTCTCTACTAAAAATACAAAAATTAGACAGGCGTAGTGGTGGGCATCTGTAATCCCAGCTACTCAGGAGGCTGAGGCAAGAGAATCGCTTGAAACCAGAAGATGGAGGTTGCAGTGGGCCGAGGTCATGCTATTACACTCCAGCCTGAGTGACAGAGTAAGACTCTGTCTCAAAAAAAAAAAGGGGGGACCACCAAGTAATACAAGAACCAAAATGTGTGGCCAACTTTTAGCAAGTACATATAGATTACTGTAGGACCATTTCCCGTGCTTTTTAAAATTTCCTTTTCTCATTTTATTTCATATACTGCTTTGTTTTTTACAACTCTCACCCCCATTGTTTTATATACTCTTGTAAGCTGCCTTAAATCCTTCTGAAAAGGGCAGAGAATTAACAATTTTTTAAGTAATGTATTTATTTATAATACACAATTTCTTCAAAAGCTACTTCGTTTAAAGCTCTTTTTTTTTTTTTTTTTTTGAGATGGAGTCTCACTCTGTCACCCAGGCTGGAGTGCAGTGGCGCGCTCTCGGCTCACTGCAACCTCTGCCTCCCAGGTTCAAGCAATTCTACTGCTTCAGCCTCCCAAGTAGCTGGGACTACAGGTGCGTGCCACCACACTCGGCTAATTTTTGTATTTTTAAGTAGAGATGGGGTTTCACAATGTTTATCAGGCTGGTCTCAAACCCGACCTCGTGATCCGCCTGCCTCAGCCTCCCAAAGTGCTGGGATTATAGGCATGAGCCACCACGCCCGGCTAGCTCCTTGCTTCTTTACCAGTAAGGCCCCAAAACTGCTGTTTTCCTTTCTTGTGACTGCTGTTTATAGGTACTCTAACAGTCTTTGCCTCTTTGCTGTTTCTACACTACTATAAATTTAAGAACCAAATAACCAAGCTTGTCAGACTATGTGCAAACTGAAGAGTAAGCAGGCTCTGATGAAAAACAAACTAACCATGATCTCTGTTAAGACCATTAAATAAAAACAAACCGATTATGAGATAGCTTAAAAATAAAATGCATTTTAAAAAACTAAATAAAATGCATAAAATACACTTAGATGACATCTATTTAGTCCACTATTTTGTCTACTTAGAGTCTGTTTCTGTCTTAACTTCCTAATACTCAACTTTGTTTATTTATTTATTTATTTATTTTTAAGAGACAAGGTCTCGCTATGTTGCCCAGGCTGGAGTGCAGTGGCTATTCACAAGCATGATCCCACTACTGATCAGCATAGAGTTTGGACCTGCTCCATTTCGGACCTGGGCCAGTTCACCCCTCCTTAGGCAACCTGGTGGTCCGCCTGCTCCCGGGAGGTCACCACATTGATGCTGAACTTAGTGCGGACACCCGATCGGCATAGCGCACTACAGCCCAGAACTCTCGGACTCAAGCGATCCTCCAGCCTCAGCCTCCCGAGTAGCTGGGACTACAGGCACATGACACCGCGCCTGACGATATTCAACTTTAATTGCTACTTTCCATCCACATTGGTAAAGTATTTTTGCAACATAAAACATCATTTGTTCCATTAATTTAAAAATGTAGAAATAATATTTAGGCAACTAAATGTTAAAGATATGTTTATAATTTACTAAAAACAAACACAAAAAAAGTATAAAGGCAACTACAACAAAACAAGTTCTTTTTCAGAATGCTTCCCATGAAAAAGTACATGTCTCTGGGAGAAATGAAAAACACGAAAAGACTACAAATATTCCCGACTTAAACAACGGTCCCTAAACATTCTTTTTTTTTTTTTGAGACAGAGTCTCCACTCTGTCGCCCTGTCTGGAGTGCAGTGGCGCAACCTTGGCTCATTACAGCCTCTGTCTCCCGGGTTCCAGAGAATCTCCTGCCTCAGCCTCCTGAGTAGCACACACCACCGCACCCAGCTAATTTTTATATTTTTAGTAGAGATGAGGTTTCACCATGTTAGCCAAGCTGGTCTCCAATTCCTGGCCTCAGGCGATATACCTGCCTCGGCCTCCCAAAGTGCTGAGATTACAGGCATGAGCCACCACACCTGGCCTCCCTGAACATTCTTAATGATAGGTTAAAAAATAATAATGGCCGGGCGCAGTGCCTCGCACATGTAATCCTACCACTTTGAAAGGCCAAGGTGGGCAGATCACAAGGTCAAGAGATCAAGACCATCCTGGCCAACATTGTAAAACCCCATCTATACTAAAAATACAAAAATTAGCTGGGTGTGGTGGCATGAACCTGTAGTCCCAGCTACTCGGGAGGCTGAGGCAGGAGAACCGTTTGAACCCGGGAGGTGGAGGTCGCAGTGAACCAAGATGGCGCCACTGTACTCCACCCTGCCAACCAGGCAAGACTCTTGTCTCAAAAATAATAATAATTCAAATCAGTAACTATGACACTATTTGGATAAGTTGGTAAACCTACGCAAATGAAGTTATTCTGATTTGTTACATTTTTTAAAATCTCATTCTTACCTATCAGTATTTAAGTTCAGTCCAAGAAAATGAGGAGAATTTTTATCAGATTCTACAGATGAAGTTTTGTGTAAGGTTTTCACCAAGTCAAATTCTTCCATAGTGTACAGAAATTGTTATGCTCTCTTATTTGAAAATAGAGGTTCCTGGACTGTTTGAGGAAACTGAATCCATGTCATCTTCAGAGGCTTCACCGTCTACTGGCATTTTCAGTGGCTAACATTCAGAACTGTGAATATCCTAAACTTCCAAGGGAGTCTGAAAATGAATGGGGAAAAAAATACTACTATGAAAAGCCACTAATCCTAGCAATTGTTTTTTCATAACTTTGGAAACCTTGACTTCTTTCACACAGACCTCCATTAAGGACAGCAACAGTATTCATAATAATTGAAATGTAGAAACCACCCAAATGTCCATCAATGGATAAATGGATAAACGAAGCATATCTGTAGAATAGGATTCAGTCATAAAAAGGAATGACTCACTGACATGCTACAGCACAGATGAACACTGAAGATACTATGCTAAGTAAAAGAAGCTGGTCACAAAAGACCACAGACTGTATGATTTCATCGATATGAACTATGTTGAATAGGCAAATTCATAGACAAATGGCTGCCAGGAGCTTAGGTAAGGACAAAATGGGAGTGACTGCAATTGGTATGGAGTTTCTTTTTGGGGTGATAAGTTCTGGAATTAGATATTGGTGATAGCTGCAAAACCTTGTGAACTAAAACCCACTGAACTGTACACTTTTAAAAGGCTGAATTTGGCCAGGTGCGGTGGCTCACACCTGTAATCCCAGCACTTTGGGAGGCCGAGGGGGGCCGATCACCTGAGGTCGGGAGTTTAGGACCAGCCAGACCAACATGGAGAAACCCCATCTCTACTAAAAATACAAAATTAGCCAGGCGTGGCAGTGCATGCATGTAATCCCAGCTACTTGGGAGGGTGAGGCAGAAGAATCGCCATAACCCAGGAGGCAGAGATTGCAGTGAGCTGAGATTGCGTCATTGTACTCCAGCCTGGGCAACAAGACGAAACTCTGCCTCAAAAAAAAAATGCTAAATTTTATGGTATGTGAATTATGTATCTCAATTAAAAATCTACATTAAGGATTATTTGCAAAACTAGCATCACTTTTGTCAGGTAATATTTCAGAATTTTATATGTTTAATAATCAAGGTTCTTTTTTTATTTTTCCTTTTTCTTTTTTTAGAAACAGCATCTCGCTATGTTGCCGGGGTTGGTCTACAACTCCTGGCCTCAAGTGCTCAGCCTTCCAAGCAACTGAGATTACAGTGCAAACCATTTTGCCAGGCTTTACAATGAAGGTTCTAGATACAATTCTATTATGCAACAATTGGAATACTTGCATGCTTTGTTCAATTGTTTAATAAATTCTACCAAGTATATGTGTTTGTTGACTTACACAGAGACTAGAAGAACTGAATTACTTAATATTTAATTTGTATTCCAAAGAGCCAATTAAACAATTGACAGTCATAGCCTCCCCCATTGTCTGGAAGTACCTTTTGAACTATATGATCTTTTGTCTCTGTGCAGGTATTCTTTTTTTTTTTTTTCACTTTTTTTTTTTAATTTTCTTTTCACTAAGACAGGGTTTCACCATGTTGGTCAGGCTGGTCTTGAACTCCCGACCTGAGGTGATCTGCCCGCCTTGGCCTCCAAAGTCCTTGGATTACAGGCGTGAGCCACCATGCCCGGCCTATCTGTGCAGGTATTCTTAGAAAATAAACCAGCTGGGGTCAGTGGAGCCTGCCTGCAGCTACTAGGAGCATGTCCCAGCTACTCTGGAGGCTGAGGTAGGAGGATCACTTGAGCCCAGTTCAAGGCTGCAGCGAGCTATGATCCTGCCACTGCACTCCAGCTTGGGCAACAGAGCGAGACCTCATCTCTTAAAAAAAAAAAAAAAAAAAAAAAAAAAGGAAATAAATTATTTGCCAGGCCAACTAAAACTTCACTGAAGATAAACATATACCATGTCAAATTGGCTGTAACAAGCCAAACAAGATGCCTGCTTCCCGGGGAATTCATGCATTTAAAAAAAGAGCGAGGAGCCAGGCGCGGTGGCTCACGCCTATAATCCCAGAACTTTGGGAGGCTAAGGTGGGCAGATCACCTGAGGTCAGGAGTTCGAGACCAGCCTGACCAACATGGAGAAACCCAATCTCTACTAAAAATACAAATTTATCAGGGCGTGGTGGCACATGCCTGTAATCCCAGCTACTCGGGAGGTTGACGCAGGAGAATTGCTTCAACCTGGGAGGCAGAGGTTGCGGTGAGCTGAGATCACACCACTGCACTCCAGCCTGGGCAACAAGAGAGAAACTCCGTCTCAAAAAAAAAAAAAAAAAAAAATCGAGGGAACAAGAGAAAAAGGAGGAAAAAAAAGAAAAGACAACTTCAGCTGCTTACAAATTAAAAAGCTTAGAGCAACAGGACTATTGTCTAGTATTCTGCTTCCGCTAGATTCCCACTTTCTAGGGCCTGCGTTTATAAAGCACTACACCAAAACAGGGACCATTTCCTTCAGGGACAGGAGTGAAAGCAAAGGGTAACGGGACCTAACTAAATGGACTTTTCCCCAGTGGCTCAGGCCATCACCCACGACAAACGGGGCATTGAAATAGTCAAGGACTGCCTTCCAAACGGCAACAGAAATACCTGGATTCCAATCACCATGCTGTTATACCAGGGAGATGGACCTGCAACCCCATCTATTATTTCCCCTGCTGAGGTAATCCGGATGCGGATGCAGATCCAAATGGAAAACCACTAGAAATTCAAGAATGCTTCTCCTTTGGGGTGGAGGTGCTAGGGGAGGGCAGGGAATTAAGAGGAAAAAAAAA
>PVKV010043526.1:0-10000 GCA_004027835.1 Alouatta palliata | reverse complement strand
GTCTATGAGTGAGAATATGCGGTGTTTGGTTTTCTGTTCCTGTGTCAGTTTGCTGAGAATGATGGTTTCCAGGTTCATCCATGTCCCTACAAAGGATGCAAACTCATCGTTTTTGATGGCTGCATGTAGCTTTTACTTTTATATTTTTATCACTTACCTGTCTTCTCTCCTGTAGAGAGGCAGAAACACGTTGTCTCTACTGATCACTGCTAAATGTCCCTGACTAGAATAATCCTAGCACATATTAAATGAGTGAATAATCAGCATTTGAAAAATATAGACTGAAGTCAGGTAGCCTTGTATATGTACATGTATCACTCATAGAAATAAACTAAAAGTTCATATTCACTGGTTAACTTTGCAAGATAACATTTACCTCAGTTATTATCAGTCTGTAATGTATATCCAAACTTTGAATGAAGGATGAAAATGCTCTTTATAAGAATGACAAATTAAGAATTATCTGCAGATTTCAGTTTTTCTGCCAACAATGCTTAAAACCAATTATAATTTATGTGTAAACAAATGCTTAAAATTCCGAGTTTACACATTCTGTGGAAATTCTATATCATGGCTATCAAAATCATTAAAACATCTTCAAAATTAATTAGCTTACAATGTAGATTTACCAAAAAAAGTAACTCATTAAAACATTTTCTACTTAAATTGAATTATAATAATCTTGACTGGTTGCTGAAACCAGTATTGGGAAACTACCTTGTTAGGATTTCTAGTGGAACCCATGATTATTTTTAACCAGTGCTTCCAAACTTTTAATATGTAATAATATGTAAGTTACCTCAGTTCTTGTTAAAATGCAGATATGATTCAGTAGGTCTGGAGTGGGACCTGAGATTCTCCATACCAAAAAGTCATACAGGTGATACTGATGCTGGTATTCAGACCATCTGAAGTGAAGTGGAGCCAAATGTCTAATACATCTGCCATCTCTTAATACACACACACACACACACACACTTTTTAGATATGGAGTCTCATTCTGTTGCCCAGGCTAGAGCGCAGCGGCATAGGCATAGCTCACTGCAGCCTTGAACTGCTGGGCTGAAGCGATCTTCTCACCTCAGCCTCCCTAGTAGCTGGAAATACAGCCATGCCTACTATGCCTAGCTAATTTTTTTAGAGATGGGTTTCATTCTATGTTGTCCAGGCTAATCTCAAACTCTTGGGCTCAAGTGATCCTCCCATCACAGTCTCCCAAAGTGCTAAAATTACAGGTGTGAGCCACCACACCCAGCCCCATCTCCTAATATTACCATTGTGGGGTCAAATGAAATCAAAATAAGAGAGATATTCTTTGCAGATGAAGCTTCGTTGATACAGTCATTGACCAGCTGATATCATCTAGTGTTGAAAAGAAATAAAAATAGAAGCTTGCTGTTGCAGACATCACATCAACTGGAAAGATAAGTGGGGAATCACAGAATTTAGTAAGACATTCTGACTCTTCTGCAGGAGTAGAAGTTGTTTCAGCCATGTCCTAGCCTCAAACAGGGCTTTAATATTTCTACCTGTAATTACTTTACTTTCTAATAAAACAGCAGAGAGGGAAGAGAACTGAATTTTTTTTTTTTTTTTGAGGCAGTATCTTGCTCTGTTGCTCAGAGTGGAGTGATGCAGCAGTGTGATCATAGCTCCCTGCAGCCTCAAACTCCTGGGCTCAAACAATCCATCTGCCTCAGCCTCCTGATTAGCTGGGACTATAGGGGCACACACCAACCATGCCCAGCTAAAGCACTGAATAATTCTAAAACATGCAAGGAAATTGATTAAGGGTGGGAGGCAACCACAGCTTTATTTTTTAATGCAACAAGCTTAGGAATTACACAGAAAAGTCCAGGCACCATGGCTTTCTCCTGTAATCCCAGCACTTTGGGAGGCTAAGGCTGGTAGATCACCTGATGTCAGGAGTTTGAGACCAGCCTGACCAATATGGAGAAACCCTGTCTATACTAAAAATACAAAATTAGCCGGGTGTGGTAGTGCATGCCTATATCCCAGCTACTCAGTAGGCTGAGGCAGGAGAATCACTTGAACCCAGGACGTTGAGGTTGCAGTGAGCTGAGATCATGCCATTGCACTCTATCCTGGGCCAGACGATTTCACTGCCAAATTATACCAGAGGTACAAAGAGGAACTGGTATCATTCCTTCTGAAACTATTCCAAACAATACAAAAATAGGGAATCCCCCTAACTCATTTTATGAGATCAACATCATTTCCATACCAAAACCTGGCAGAGACACAACTAAAAAAGAAAATTTCTGGCCAATATCCATGATGAACATCGATGCAAAAATCCTCAATAAAATACTGGCAAACCATATCCAACAGCATATCAAAAAGCTTATCCATCACAATCAAGTTGGCTTCATCCCTGTGATGCAAGGCTGGTTCAACATACACAAATCTATAAATATAATCCATCACATAAACAGAATCAAAGACAAAAACCACATGATTATCTCAATAGATGCAGAGGAAGCCTTTGACTAAATTCAACAGCACTTTATGCTAAAAACTCTCAATAAACTAGGTATCGATGGAAGGTATCTCAAAATAATAAGCGCTATTTATGGCAAACCTGTAGCCAATATCATACTGAATGGGCAAAAACTGGAAGCATTCCCTCTGAAAACAGCCAAAACAAGGATGTTCTCTCTCACCACTCCTATTCAATATAGTATTGGAAGTTCTGGCCAGAGCAATCAGACAAGAAAAAGAAATAAAGGGTATTCAATTAGGAAAAGAGGAAGTCAAGTTATCTCTATTTGCAAATGACATGATTGTATATTTAGAAGGCCTCCACTGACTCAGCCCAAAATCTCCTTAAGCTGATAAGCAACTTCAGCAAAGTCTCAGGATACAAAATCAATGTGCAAAAATCACAAGCATTCCTATACACCAATAACAGACAAACAAGAGCCAAATCATGAGTGAACGGCCATTCACAATTGCTACAAAGAGAATAAAATACCTAGGAATACAACTAACAAGGGATGTGAAGAATCTCTTCAAAGAGAACTACAAACTACAGATTCAGAAAACAAGAGAGGTCACAAACAGATGGAAAAGCATTTCATGCTCATGGTTAGGAAGAATCAATATCATGAAAATGGCCATACTTCCCAAAGTAATTTATAGATTCCAAGGCTATCCCCATCAAGCTACCATTGACTTTCTTCACAGAATTGGAAAAATCCATCTTAAACTTCATATGGAACCAAAAAAACAGCCCGTACAGCCAAGACAATCCTAAGCAAAACAAAAATAAAAACAAGAAAACTAAAGCTGGAGGCATCACACTACCTGACTTCAAACTACACTACAAGGCTACAGTAACCAAAACAGCATGGTACTGACACCAAAACAGAGATATAGACCAATGGAACAGAATAGAGGCCCTAGAAATAATGCCACACATCTACAACCATCTGATCTTTGACAAACCTGATGAAAATAAGCAATGGGGAAGGGATTTGCTATTTAATAAATGGTGTTGGGAAAACTGGCTAGCCATATGCAGAAAGCTGAAACTAGATCCCTTCCTTATACCTGATACAGAAATTAACTCCAGGTAGATTAAAAATTTAAACATAAGACCTAACACCATAAAAACCCTAGAAGAAAACCTAGGCAATACCATTCAGGAGACATAAGCACGGGCAAGGACTTTATGACTAAAACACCAAAAGCCATGGCAAGAAAAGCCAAAATAGACAAATGGGATCTAATTAAACTTAAGAGCTTCTGCACAGCAAAAGAAACTATTATTAGAATGAACCAGCAACCAACAGAATGGGAAAAAATTTTTGCAATCTACCCATCTGACAAAGGGCTAATATCCAGGATCTACAAAGAACTTAAACTAATTTACAAGGAAAAAAAAAAAAAAAAACAACCCATTAAAAATTGGGCAAAGGATATGAACAGACACTTCTCAAAAGAAGACACTTATGCAGCTAACAAACGTATTAAAAAAAGCTCATCATCACTGGTCATTAGAAAAATGCAAATCAAAACCACATTGAGATACCATCTCATGCCAGTTAGAATGGTGATCATTAAAAAATCAGGAGATAACAGATGCTGGAGAGGATGTGAAAAAATAGGAACACTTCCACTATTGGTGGGAGCATAAATTAGTTCAACCATTGTGGAAGACAGTGTGGCAATTCTTCAAGGATCTAGAACTAAAAACATCATTTGACCCAGCAATCCCATTACTGGGTATATACCCAAAGCATTATAAATCATTCTATTATAAAGACACGTGCACATGTATGTTTATTGTGGCACTGTTCACAATAGCAATGACTTGGAACCAACCCAAATGCCCATCAATGATAGACTGGATAAAGAAAATGTGGCACATATACACCATGGAATATTATGCAGCCATAAAAAAATATGAGTTCACATCCTTTGCAAAGACATGGATAAAGCTGGAAACCATCATCCTCAGCAAACTGACTCAAAAACAGAAAACCAAACACCGCATATTCTCACTCATAAGTGGGTGTTGAACAATGAGAACACATGGACACAGGGAGGGGAACATCACACACTGGGGCCTGTCAGGGGCTGGGGAGCTAGGGGAGGGACAGCATTAGGAGAAATACCTAATGTAGATGACAGGGTGATGAATGCAGCAAACCAGCATGGCACCTGTATACCTATGTAACAAACCTGCATGTTCTGCACATGTACCCAAGGACTGAAAGTATAATAAAAAAGTAAAAAAAAAATGATAAAGAAAACCTTAAGAGTATTTTTTTAGCGAATGAAGATATTATCAGAATGCACCTTTCATTAATTTTTAGCAGCATGCAATAATGGGAAATAATTTCAAAGATCAAAAAATAATTAGAAATCAGAACAATCATTTGAGCCAGATTTGTCTTTGCTTTTGTTTCTAACGGATCCTGAAGTCTGAAGACTCTGGTTCTTGTCTGTGACTTTGAGAGCTTACCAGATGATTTTGGTCAATTCACTTAACATATACACCTCAATTCCTCATCTATGAAACAAGTCTCAATATTTGTTTTGCTTTATTGCTTAAGACTTTAAATCACCATGGCACACCCTGACCTATGTAACAAGCCTGCATATCCTGCACATGTACCCCAGAACTTAAAATAATAATAATAATTTGGTGAGAAAGTTTTTTTAAAAAAAGAATTACACAGAAAATAACAGAAGCTTGCCTCTTTTTGCCATTGCTCTCATTCAGTATAGGTCGTAAAAACTTGGGGAATAAGGTATATATCAAGTGGCTTTACACACATGAGGCTCAGTTTTATAGATGGACTATAGTTCAAGGGTGGAGTGATCCATATTGTGGCAGTAATTAAACATCACTGGTCTCCTCCCTGGAAGGCGTTGCATTTGTTTGAAGTGGGCAACCAAAGCTTCTTTGGTAGTGGTTAGTGACGGCACCCAGAAACTTATTCCCAACCTGACTCTTGATTGACAGGAAAATACGGGAGGATAACCATGTAAGATTTGTTTTTCTATGTCTAGAAAGCTCTGTTGTTGAAGGAAATAATTAATCCAAATATGTCCTCATGCTCTGTTGACTAGCAGAGCTTTTTTCCACAGGGATCACTTTGATCAAATTACTTTGTGTTTTGTCTTCTGGTCTGGTACATGCTTTTGATTGATTCAGATTAAACCAGTGCAGTAAAGAAAGAGGTAAAGTATTACTTTCCTAGCTGCTTCTAGGTTGGATGGCAGCAAAATCATCCTGAGTTACTCTCTTAACTGAGTTGTGCAGTCTTACATTCCTGCTTTCTCCATGTCCAGAAAAGAGGGGGTAACCGTCTCTGTTTTCTAATGTAACCAGGATTACCTTCAACAGCTCAGGAACTTCCTCTGAGGGTACAATAACCTCAATCTTCATCCTTCCTTTTTGCTTTGCTTTTCTTTCCCTCCCTCCCTCCCTCCCTCCCTTCCTTCCTCTCTTCCTCTTCTCTTTCTTTCTCTCTCTTTCTCCCTTCTTTCTTTCTCCATTTCCTTTCCTTTCCTTCTCCCTCCTCTCCCCTCCCCTCCCCTTCCCTGTTGTTTATGTTGCCTCAGAATTTCTCCCTCTAATTCTCAATATTTTTTAATCTCAGTAAAAATGATTCTGTTTCTCACTTTCAAACAGATTTCATGATCATGTAAATGAAAAATACAATAACTATAAAGAGAACTATGGAAACTATTCGGGTATGTTTTAGCATTTGAAACAGTAAAAATACAAAAATGAGTAATGTGGATTAGAGGAGCCAGATTTACATGTGGTAGGGGGTAATTTGTAGATCAGAAATCCTATTTCCCTTTTATAGGCAGGCAGTGGGCATGCTCGCCACGCATGACACAGGAATATGTTTACTTAATGACTTACCAGACCTAGCGCCAGTTCTGGTTTATGAGCATGGCCCTGTCTGTTGCTATGTAGATGATGGATTGTAATAAACGTGTTCAAGGACGTTAGATCACATCTGCAAAGAGATTCAGAGAATATCTCCATATAGCGTGGAAGAATGTTGCAAACATTTATTAAGAAAAGGCTATTTTTTTATGGAGGTCTTACTCCATCTTTCTGTCCTTTATTCTTTAACTATGAAAACTATACAATAAATTCTTTTGTCATTAAATCAACTTTCAAATCTATTAAAATATATCTTAGGATATAAGTTGTTACCATTAGATGACAGCTTTGTTTGAATTCACTTCATAGCCTTGACTTTCTTTGAGTTTATTTTTATCAAAGCAATATATTTAATAAATATATTAAACAAAACAGCAGTTGTTAAATTCTGGGGTGTGTGTGTGTGTGTGTGTATGTGTGTGTGGTCATACAGCTAGGGACACAATTGCATTTTTTTTTCAATTCTTTTATTTTTTTAAATTTATTTATTTTACTTTATGTGCATACTATGTCTGGCATTTCTCCCCATGTTATCCCTCCCCACCCCCCATTGTCTCTCCCGTACCCCACCCAACTGTCCCCTGTGTGTGATGCTCCTCTCCCTGAGTCCACATGTTCTTATTGTTCAACACCCACCTATGAGTGAGAACATACGGTTCTTGGCTCTCTGTTCTTGGGTCAGTTTGCTGAGAATGATGGTTTCCAGATTCATCCAAGTCCCTACAAAGGACACGAACTCATCATTTTTTATGGCTGCGTAGTATTCCATGGTGTATATGTACCACATTTTCTTTGTCCAATCTATCATTGATGGGAATTTGGGTTGGCTCCAGGTTTTTGCTATTGTACACAGGGCTGCAATGAACATACGTGTGCATGTGTCTTTATAGTAGAACGATTTATAGTTCTTTGGGTATATACCCAATAGTGGGATTGCTAGGTCAAATGGAATTTCTATTTCTAGATCCTTGAGAAATTGCCACACTGTCTTCCACAATGGTTGAAGTAACTTATACTCCCACCAACTGTGTAGGAGTGTTCCTATTTCTCCACATCCTCTCCAGCATCTGTTGTCTACTGATTTTTTAATGATCGCCATTCTAACTGGTGTGAGATGATATCTCAGTGTGGTTTTGATTTGCATTTCTCTAATGACCAGTGATGAGCATTTTTTCATATGTTTGGTGGTCTCATATATGTCCTCTTTTGAAAAGTGTCTGTTCATATCCTTTCCCACTTTTGAATGGGGTTGTTTGCTTTATTCTTATATATCTGTTTTAGTTCTTTGTAGATTCTGGATATTAGCCCTTTGTCAGATGGGTAGATCGCAAAAATTTTTTGCTGATATGTTGGTTGCCAGTTCGCTCTAATGATGATTTCTTTTGATGTACAGAAGCTCTGGAGTTTAATTAGATCCCATTTGTCTATCCTGGCTTTTATTTCCATTGCTTTTGGTGTTTTAGTCATGAAGTCCTTGCCTATTCCTATGTCCTGGATGGTTTTGCCTAGGTTTTCTTCTAGTGTTTTTATGGTGTTAGATTTTATGTTTAAATCTTTGATATATCTGGAGTTAATTTTAGTGTAAGGCGACAGGTAGGGGTCCAGTTTCTGCTTTCTGCGCATTGCTAGCCAGTTTTCCCAACACCATTTATTAAACACGAAGTCCTTTCCCCATTGCTTGTTTTTGCTGAGTTTGTCAAAGATCAAATGGTTGTAGATGTGTGGTGTTTCTTCTGGGGTCTCTGTTCTGTTCCATTGCTCTGTGTCTCTGTTTTGGTACCAGTACCATGCTGTTTTGATTACTGTAGCCTTGTAGTATAGTTTGAAGTCTGGCAGTGTGATGCCTCCAGCTTTGTTCTTTTTGCTTAAGATTGTCTTGGCTATGCAGGGTCTCTTGTGATTCCATATGAAGTCTAAAGTGGTTTTTTTCCAGTTCTGTGAGGAAGGTCATTGGTAGCTTGATGGGGATAGTATTGAATCTATAGATTACTTTGGGCAGTATGGCCATTTTCACAATATTGATTATTCCTAATCATGAGCATGGAATGTTTCTCCATCTGTTTGTGTCCTCTCTTATTTCATTGAGCAGTGGTTTGTAGTTCTCTTTGAAGAGGTCCTTTACATCCTTATTTAGCTGTATTCCTAGGTATTTTATTCTCTTTGTAGCAATTGTGAATGGGTGTTCGCTCTTGATTTGGCTCTCTGTTTGTTTGTTTTTAGTATATAGGAATGCTTGTGATTTTTGCACATTGATTTTGTATCCTGAGACTTTGCTGAAGTTGCTTATCAGTTTGAGAAGATTTTGGGCTGAGACGATGGGTGGGGTCTTCTAGATATACAATCATGTCATCTGCAAATAGAGACAGTTTGACTTTCTCCTTTCCTAATTGAATACCCTTTATTTCTTTTTCTTGCCTGATTGCCCTGGCTAGAACTTCCAATACTATGTTGAATAGGAGTGGTGAGAGAGGGCATCCTTGTCTAGTGCCTGATTTCAAAGGGAATTCTTCCAGCTTTTGCTCATTCAGTATGATATTGGCTGTAGGCTTGTCATATGTAGCTTTTTTCATTTTATGATACATTCCATCAATACAAAGTTTATTGAGAGTTTTTAGCATGAAGGGCTGTTGAATTTTATCAAGGGGCTTCTCTACATCTAAGATAATCATGTGGTTTTTGTCTTTGGTTCCGTTTATGTGATGGATTACATTTATGGATTTGTGTATGCTGAACCAGCCTTGCATCCCTGGGATGAAGCCTACTTGGTCATGATGGATAAGCTTCTTGATGTGCTGTTGCAATCTGTTTGCCAGTATTTTATTGAATATTTTTGTGTCCATGTTCATCATGAATATTGGCCTGAAGTTTTCTTTTTTAGTTGAGTCTCTGCCTGGTTTTGGTATCAGGATGAAGTTAGTCTCATAAAATGAGTTAGGGAGGATTCCCTCCTTTTGTATTGTTTGATACAGTTTCAGAAGGAATGGAACCAGCTCCTCTTTGTACATCTAGTAGAATTCAGCTGTGAACCCGTCTGGACCTGGACTTTTTTGGTTAGTAGGCTATTGAGTGCTGCCTCTACTTCAGCCCTTGTTATTGGTCTATTCAGGGTTTCACCTTCCTCCTGGTTTAGTCTTGGTAGAGTACAAGTGTCCAGGAATTTATCCATTTCTTCCTGGTTTACTGGTTTATGTGAATAGAGCTGTTTGCAGTAATTTCTGATGGTAGTTTGTATTTCTGTGGGATCAGTGGTGATATCCCCTTTATCATTTTTTATTGCATCTATTTGATTCTTCTTCCTTTTCTTTTTTATTAATCTGGCTAGCAGTCTGTCTATTTTTGATCTTTTTAAAAAACCAGTTCCTGGATTTATTGATTTTTTGAAGGGTTTTTTGTGTCTTTATCTCCTTCAGTTCTGCTCTGATCTTAGTTATCTCTTGTCTTCTTCTAGCTTTTGAGTTTTTTGATCTTGCTCCTCTAGTTCTTTCAATTTTGATGATAGGGTGTCGATTTTTAGATCTTTCCTCTCTTCTCTGGTGGGCATTTATTGCTATAAATTTCCCTCTTGAT
>PVKV010043525.1:0-10001 GCA_004027835.1 Alouatta palliata | reverse complement strand
CAGGGTTTATTAAGCCGGCGACCACGGAGGACTCACGTCTCTCCAACCCGTGGCACCGAATGGAGGGTGTTAAGACCCTTTATACCCGTAGGACTCACTTTGGGAGTTAGGGTGAGAGGTGGGGGTGGGGGTGAGGGACACAGACATTTAGGGGTTTTCGTAAATCATCTCCCGGACAGAGAGGAGGGAGTTGGGCTCCAGACATTCCAGGGGTTTGAGGACATCTTCCCTCCTGAATTGTTACCTAAGTGGCTTGCAGAAGTTAAGATAAGCATTCGTTTGCACATCTTCTGGGCATCAGAGGAAATAACAGATCTTAGTTACTTATTACAAAGCACAGGGGCCAGGATGGAATTAGCTTGGGCTGCTATTCTAGTTACAAAAGCTGACAATTCTGGCTGTTACTGATAAGAAAGGTAGATAGCTTTAGCTAGTTTGCAGAGCAAACTAGCAGTTTTATGTACAGAAGCCAAAAGCCAGCAGTTATTGTGAGGAGAGTGGGGCAGCTGTTGCAACTTATTTTAAAACATAGCTTTGTCTTTTATAAAATGGCGTTGCTCAGGTTTTAACTCTAGGCCAGCTATAGCACAATAGGAGTGCTGTATGTTATGGTATCTGAAATCACATCTAATACGTAGACAAGCAATTGAAACATTATGGATTAAACAATAAGGTGTGCTTCCCAGTGTGTTGCCTGTGGACTAGTAGATATGTAATATTTTATTAATAGTGTGTAATGAAAATAAGTGTGTTTATAGAAACTCTCCCAGCAGTTCGTTGGTTTAATTCCTATCTGTTGGAGCTAATAAGAATTAGAGCTTGCACTTCATATGACTTTTAATCACATTTTTCTAGTACTTCGTTATACTATGTTTTACAAGGTTATCAGTCCATAATTAATTGGGACTGAAAGCAAGTGATCCTTCCCCACAAATAGGAAAGCACTAGGTTAGTGGAAATCTCAAAATTCAAATACCCGAGTTTGGTCATTTGAGCTCTTCCAACCTGCACTTCTCATGGCCTGTCCACCCGGCTCACGGCAGCCCCACTCTGTCGCTTGTCAGGCCAATGCACTTGTTAAGACTGTTGGTACTTGTTTGCCTTCCATACTCTGCATCTGATTTCCGGGCAAATGTCACCAGCCCTACCTTCAAGTTACACACAGAAGATCACCCCCACTGCTGCCTCCAGACACATATCTTATTACAGCGATTGCGTTTTGCACTTGCATTTTGTACTACAAATAAGTGTCTGGGCTTCCCTTGATCTCCCTTCTGTCTATTCTCAACACAAAAGCCAGAGTAACATTGTTAGAATGTACATTGCATTATGACACATCTCTGCTAAAAGGATGTCCGGTTCACTAACTAAAGCCAGAGTCTGAGGAAAGGCTCATAAAGCCTCCACTCTTTCCTCTTGCCTTTGGAATTTCTGATGTCAGATGCTGGCACCCTCCCCTGGGTGCCTCTGTCCTGGCCACATTGCTGGCCTTGGTGTCTTGTGAGTGTGGCCAGCACTTCTGTGCAGGCCTTTGCCTGAGTAGTTTGACCACCATGTGCCTGTTCCTCCCTCCCTTCAGGTCTTCACAGCAGTGTCGTCGCTTCTGGAGGCCAGCTGCCTAGTCTATTTTACATCGCAAAATGCACTCCTATCCTTTTGCCTTGATATGTTTCCTCCACAAACTTAGCACTCTCTAACATACTGTATATTTTTCTTATTTAGATTCTTGTAAATACCATGTGCTGATTCTCCTTACACACACACTCTCTCTCTCTCTCTCTCTCTCTCTCAATCTCTCTCTCTCCCCCTTTCTCTCTCTGTTTCTCTCCCTTTCATGCCCATACTCACTAGAATGCAAGCTCTATAAGGGAAAGAATTCTTGTTTCATTCACTGCTATATATGACCCATAATAGGTTCCCAATAAATCTTGAATAAGTGAGTAGACTTCCTCCACCAAATCCTTATTTCTAGACAAGCGAAAGAAGTTAATATTTATTTATCCATAGCAAACAACTGAGGGTTGAGCGATGACTTTTTCAGAGCAAAGATAAAATATTTTAGCTGATTTAATCATTTGACCAGGATTTTCATCTCTTTTTGCTACAGTCTGATTTGTTTTATAATGTGATCTTTCAAAACAGATTGTAAATTGCTTTTTTACTAAGTGTATAACCTTCTATTTGGACGTTAAATTCGGGAGTTCTCACAGTCTGTGATATTAGGAGGTTCTCAAACCTTTAAACAGAAAATGAACTGCAGGTGACGAGACACATGCTTATCAGGAAATGCCCAGAATTCGGGAGTTCTCACAGTCTGTGATATTAGGAGGTTCTCAAACCTTTAAACAGAAAATGAACTGCAGGTGACGAGACACATGCTTATCAGGAAATGCCCAGAATACAAGCATTGCATTCTCTGAATACTTACTGCCAACAGTACCAGAGGTAACAAAATATTCAGTCAAATTCCTTTATGGACAGCAAAGAAGTTTGCTGGAAGTATCAATTTTACAAGGACATTAGTGGGACTTGAGACTCATTTTTTTAAAAGCAACAAAATAAACACAAGACCTCCTGTAACATCTGGCTAGCCAAGAGAATTCTGAAACAAATGTAATTGGCACCAGGCAAACCAGAGCAATGAAACACTGCATGGAACCTCCTGGTACACAGCCTGATTCATTTCAGCCACTTAACATGCCACTTGGGGTGACCCAGTTTGATGTAGCAGAGCCTCTTTCTTTTAACTTTTATTTTAGGTTTGGGTTTTAAAGATTTGTTGCATACCAAGAAACAAGAAGATTTGTTTCTTCTTGATATATAGTAGTTTTCATGTATTCAAGATATTCTTTTTGTTGAGAGACAAACATATTGAGAGCATTTTCTTCCAGTTTATGGCTCATATTGTACTCTTCAAATAGTGTGTTTAAATGAAGAAAATTGTACAGTTTTACATATTATTTAGGGTTCATATTTTTGTGGCCTGTTTAAGAAAACTTGGCTTTGGTTAAGAAAATATTTTCCTATATTTTCTTTATAAAGTTTGATTATTTTAGCATTTACATTTAAAGTATTTTGGTGCTGATCATAATTCTTAAAGACACATCCCCAATGCCGTAATTCAGAATGTTGAAATCTCAAAAGATTGAAATCCCGAAAAATCAAAATCCCCAAAGTCTAAAATCACAAACATCTATAATCCTGCACATCACAATCCTGAAAGAATAAAATTCTGATTCTTAAAATCCTGAAATCGGAATTCTGAGGAAGGGATTATTGTGTTTCCGGTTGTATGCAGAAAAGTTGTATCATGATTTTCACTTGTAGAATAGGTATTTCACTCTTCTGGGATTTCAGCATCCAGGATTATGTTGCTTAGGATGGTTTTTTTTGGGATTATAGACCAAACCCAAGGCATGTTATATTACCCATGTGGAAATGATTTCACAATGACAAAAGGAGGATCCAGATGAAAATTTTTCCCACATGGGTCTCCCCACTGCCTGGCCACAGCACCTTTGTCCTAAACATGTGACCACAGGGAGCAGGTTCATATTCTAGGATCTGTCTTCTTTTGTATTGGTCCATGTGTTCATAAACCAATCCCAAAATGTCTTAATCATTACAGCTATATAGTCAGTCCTGACAAATAGTCCCCTAAGTTTGTTCTTAAACATGTATTAGCTAATCATCACTTTTGATTCATGTATACTTTAAAGTCAATTTAACAATTTCAATTGGATTTTTATTGGTATGGCATCAGATACACAGATGAAGTGGAAATAATTGAGATTTTTTACAATATTTGATTTTTCATTTCACAGAATGTTAGAGACCTTCTTTTGGCCATCTTTAATTTCTCTGGAGCAATTTTTATTTTTCAGTGTAGAAGTCTTTCCCGTATGTATTAAATTTGTTTCTCGGCATTCTTCATGTTTTGAGGACATATAAATGTTTGCTTGTTTTTTTGTTTGATGGAAAATGAAGAAAAATTTATTTTCTAATTGTTCACGGGTAATATATAGAGAATACAATTTTGATTTTTTTATATTTACTTTTTATCCATCAAACTTGCTAAAGTTATATGTCAGTGTTAATTTACATAAACACTCCATTGGTTTTCACCATCAATGTCATGTAGTCTGCAAATGATGAATTTTATTTCTTTTTTTTTTTTAAATCATACCTTTTTTTCTTACATTATTTCATGAGATAGAACTTCACTACAAAGACTGGAAGTGACAATAATAGGTGCCCTATATATTGCCAATCCCAGGAAAAAAGCTTTGAGTGTTTCAACACTAAGAAAGTTCTTTTCAGTAGCTATACCATAGGTATCATTACTTTTCATTAGAGTAAGGAAGTCTCATTGTATTCATGGTTTTCAAAGTTATTTTTTAATCAATAATAAGCGTTTGATATTATTAAATGCTTTATCTCCATTTATAGAGATGATCATATGTCTTTTTAAGGCTTTTATTTAGTAGTATTAGTTACAAGTGTTGATTTTCAAATACGAAATCAAACTTGCATTTCTAGAATAAAGCTATTTGGCTGAGCTGTATTACCATTTTTACTAAATTGTTGGATTCAATTTGTTAATATTTTGCTTAGGATTTTTACATGTACTTTAATGAGAGAGTTCAGCCTGTAATTTTCCCTTATCACAATATTTCTATTAGATTCTGATGTCAATTTGATGTAATGTTCTTAAAATGGGAAGTGTTCCTTTTCTGTTATTTTCTGAAATAATTTGAAGAATATTTGTTTATTTTGTACATCAATGTTGGGAAGAATTTACCAGTGAAGTCTAAGTTTTCTTTGTGGAAAAGTATTTTAGACATAGATTCAGCTTAGTTTATAGAGAAATAACTAACCAGAATTTCTGTCTCTTACTGTGGTAGTTTTGGTATGATGTATTTTCCTAGGATTGTTGTCTACTTGACATAAATTGCCAAACTTAGTGGCTACAATATGGTTTGTAATACCATCTTCACTTGTTTTTATGTCTGTAGGATATGTAGTGATGTGATATTATTGATTGCTATCAGTAGTTTGTGCATTTCCTCTTGTTTTCTGAATCAGTTTTGCTGGGGTAAATTGTACTTTTTTCAAAGGATCACCTTTTGACTTTTTTTATCCCTATTTCATTGATTTCTGCTTTAATATTGATTATTTAATTTATTTTACTCATTTATTTCTTTATAATTGACATAGTTTTTTAAAATCCTTGAAGTTGATACTTAGATCATTAATTATGACTCCTTTTTTTCTTTGCTAACTTGTATTCTAGATTATAATTTTTATCTTAAGTAGACCTTTAGTTGCATCACACAAGTAATGTTATAATAGAAATAGTCTTGTTTGCATTTTAATTCCTTTTTAACTCATGAGTTATTTGTAGATAAATTGAAAAACTTCCTAATGTTTGCTGATTTTCTAGGTATCTACTAGTGACTTCAATATCTTTTTAATTAAAAATAAGCTTTGTTAATTGCATATTTTTAAGGGATACAACATGAGTTTTGTTTGATTGGTTTTTTGTTTCTGTTTTTGCATTTTTGAGATGGGATCTCACTTTTTCACCCAGGCTGGAATTCATTGATGAGATATCAGCTTACTGCAGCCTCGACCTCCCAGGATTTAACTATATCATTGCTTATATGTTCAGTGAAATAAAGCCTGTTTTATTTAATTTGAATTATTTAATTCATTTAATATTTTTAATTCCAAACTTTAAAAGAAATTACAAAATATTTAAAAATTACAAAGTATTAAAGTAGATTTTACTCATTTTTTATATTTGATACAATGATTTTTAAGTTATATGATTTTTATTTTTTAATGATGCTATTTATATGGATCATGAACTGTTGGCCTCCCTTTTTTCACAGACATTCATTGGGGACATCCTTTTGCTTGTTAACCCATACAAGGAGCTTCCAATTTATTCTTCCATGGTGAGTACAGAATTTTAAATATCATTGAATAATGTATAGTAATACTCTCTAGACATACATATTTGTATCAAATAACTAAAAAAATTAAGTAAGGCCAACTTCTAAAAATTTTTGTAAATTGTGAATTGAATGATTGCATAGTAGTGACTTTAATTCATTTTGAGGTAACATCAAAAATCAGTTATTTTATCAAAATGTTTCTTTGCACTTAAAATGTGTAATTTGTTTATGACTATAACCATTAGACAGACTTCTACAATTAAATACTATATGAATATATTTCCCATACATTCTTGTCTAACTCAAGATAACTTGGCTTAGACCCCTTATTTGAACATGTGACTTGTTTCTGAAGAGGTCTATGATGTTAAAGCAATGGCAATGGGAACAAGAAAGGGAAATATTTCATGTTTACGTTTTCCCAAATGACTTACCAGGTTTAATTATGAGGCCCTAAAAATTAAGATAAAAATTGCTTGTAGAAAATTATTCCAGTCAATTGAAAATTCAATATGATCTTTGAGTAGAAATGAGTCAAAAATACTATATCATAGGAGTTTCTGTGTGTGTGTGTGTAATCACAAGGCTAGTCCCACTAATAGAGAACAGGAGCCTGCCAGAAAAGAGGAGGCAGGTGGTGAGTATATGTTCCTGAACCCAAGGGTCACTCATAGATGTTGGGGGGCAGGGAGGATGACAGAGAGAGGAGAGAGAGAGAGAGAGAGAGAAATTCTTCCAAGTTCCTGCGAAATGAAATATGTATTTTCACAGAAATAGTTCATGAGAACAAGAGAGGATCCCCTCACCACCCCACCCTCCATCTATCTTATCAAAAGTCAATTCTGGCTGGACTCGGTTGTTCATGCCTGTAATTCTAGCACTTTCGGGGACCAACGCTGGTGGATCACTTGAGGCCAGTAGTTTTAGACAAGCTTGGGCAACATAATGAGACACTCATCTCTACAAAAAAAAAAAAAAAAAAAATTAACCAGCCATGGTGGTGTGTGCCTATGGTTCCAGCTACTTGGGAGGCTGAGGCAGGAGGATCACTTGGGCCCAGGATGTTGAGGCTGCAGAGAGCTGTAATTATATTACTGCACTCCAGCCTGGAAGACAGATTGAGATCTCATCTCTAAGTAGAATAAAATAAAATAAAATTAAATGTAAAAGTCAGTGTCTTGATTACATTAAGGCTGTGTTGAAACCTTCCTACTCCCCTCATTCATATGGATCCTGTGCCAGCCTCACCCTGTGCAATCTAAGGGTGTATGTGAACATGAGAGACTAGAGCAAGGAAATCCCCCATGATCATTTCAGGAGTTGTGTCCAAGGACTGAAATTAATCTGACATATGGTTATTAAGTGGTTTTGAGAAAAAGCTCAGTTCTGTATCTTTTACTTTGTTGTTGAGTCCTAATATTTATCTGAATATGTGTGTTGAAGTATAATATAAACATTGCATAGCATACAGATATTAAATGTTCTGTTCAACTAATGTATACAAAGTGATGACCCTCTTAAAACTATCATGCAGATGAAGAAGTAGAGCATTAGGGTCACAGAGGTCTCTCATGTCCTGTCGGAGAGGTATGTCATCATACCTCCCCAAAAGACAGCACAATTCTGACTACTATTGCCCTCCCCTTTGCATAGATGAACTTCATATGGGTGAAATCTTGCAGGCTATCTTTCTCTGTACCTAGCTGCTTCCTCTCAATATTATGGAAGGGAGATTCACCCATGTTTTTACGTGTAGTGTTACAATAAATACAATAGGTTATTTTCTTTTGTATTGCTATATAAAATTTCCTTTTGTGGATATACGGCAGTCTAATTAACTATGGAGATTTTGTCTTTAAGCAAGAATATTACTGCTGTGAACATGCTCACAAATGCTTTTTCGATAACATATGTAGGTCTTTTGTTGGAAAGATTGGAATTGGTACATCAAAGTGTATACATACGTTGAGTTTTGATAAATACCTACAGTTTTCTGAGTGGTTGTACTAAGGTATATCTACAATTTAATACAGAAAGAGTTGCCTCTCTTCTTTGCTCAAATTTTATTTGTCTGTTTATCATTCTACTGGGTATAGATAGTGGAATCTTACTGTTGTTTTAATTTGTGTCTCTCTGACAAACAATGGTATTAACCACATTTTCACATAATTACTGTACAGTTATATCCTGTTTTGTGATGCGTCCATTCCAGGATTTTATCCTGCCTTGAAATTAAAAGTTTAAAATGGGTTCATCTACCTTTTTTACTGACTTGAAAGATCTTTAAGCATTCTGGACTCTCAATGCATATTGAAAACATCTTCTAAGAAGTAGGGGTCAAGATTCATTTTTTAAAAATGCATATAGATTTGACACAGTACTGTTTCTTAAAAAGACCACCCTTTCTCCAGGATGTCGTACTGGAAGTTTTACATAAATCTGGTAACTATATATGAATGGATATAGAATTTCCACTGAGTTTCATTGGTCTATCTTAATACGTTTTTATGCCTTGTACTCTAAGTCATCCACCTTCAGTCTTCAAAATTGCCCTAGCAATTAATTCCTGGCCCTGTCCTTTAAGGTTTAGAATCACCTTGTCAATTTTAGGGGGCTGAGGGGAGACCTCCTGGGATTTTGAATTTGATTGCATTACATTTACAATTCAATTTAGAAACAGATAAAAAAAAAATGTTAGTCGTACTGAGTCTCTTAACTGTATTCATTTATTTAGATCTTTAAAATTTGAAATTTAGTGTATCATCCTGTGTTCTCTTCTAGAAGATATCTTGCATAGTGTTCATTAAATGTTTTTAAGTGCTGTTATAAATAATCATTTAAAAATTTTATTTTCCAATGGTGTGTGCTCCCTGTATGTATAAAAACACAATAAAAAACATTTTACCTTAAATCCAACAAGTTTGTAAAATTTATTTATTAGCTATAAAATTATCTAGTGTGTTTTAAAAATGCTCTGTGTACACAGTCTTATTGCCAGAAACAATAATGATTTTATTTGTTTGTTCAAAATCCTATTACTAGTCTGTTCTTGTGTTAATGGATTGGATCACCAGAATAATGTCAGATACTATTAGTAATTTCATTTAAAAATATATGTATTTCTGATCTCAGGAGAAACCCTTAGTAATTAAACCTTAAGTATAAAAATGATTATAAACTTTACATAAATACCAGTTATCAGATTAATGAAAGTTCATTACTGCTATCTTAAGAAGTCTTTATCATAGAAAACGTATTGAATTTTATCAAGTGTAAGTATTTTTTCTTTTTTTTATGATCATTTTCTTATCAAGTTGGGATCTTTTTTTTTTTTGAAAGAAAAAAGAGAGAGAGAAAGAAGGAAAAAAGAGAATAAAAGAAAGAGAAAAAGAATAAAAAGAGGGAGAGAGAATGGGAATCTTGCTCTATTGCCCAGGCTAAAATGCAGTCTAAAAATGGGTATTGAAAAGCTCTTTTATACTAATAATTGTGTTATACAATGGAGACAGGACGGAATAAGGGAGGAAAATAACAAATAGCCAACCAATATTTCATTTAAACCTATGAAATGCTATGCAATTGCTATGGATTGATTTACTCCCAACCATGTGGTCACTTTTAGAATAGATGTGATGCGTTACTGAAGAAAATATATGTTTTGTGGGTTTGGAGTAGATGTTTATTAAGTTTACTTGTTCGAGGTCTAAGTTCAAGTCCCAGGTATCCTTGTTAACCTTCTGTCTCATTGATCTGTCCAGTATTGACAATGTAGTGTTAAAGTCTCTCACTATTACTGTGTGGGAGTCTAAGTCTCTTTGTAAGTCACCAAGAAGTTGCCCTATGTATCTGGGTGCTCCTATATTGGGTGCGCATAGACTTAGGATCGTTAGCTCTTCCCATTACATTGATCCCTCTATTATTATACAATGTCCTTCTTATCTCTTTTGGTTTCTATTTTTAAAGTCTATTTTATCAGAGACGAGAATTGCAACTCCTGCTTTTTTTTTTTTTTTTTTTTTTTTTTTTTTTTTTTTTTTTTTT
>PVKV010043524.1:0-10001 GCA_004027835.1 Alouatta palliata | reverse complement strand
AACCCCGTCTCTACTAAAAATACAAAAATTAGCTGGGCATGGTGGCACGTGCCTGTAGTCCCAGCTACTCGGGAGGCTGAGGCAGGAGAATTGCTGGAACCCAGGAGGCGGAGGTTGCGGTGAGCCGAGATTGCGCCATTGCACTCCAGCCTGGGTAACAAGAGCGAAACTCCGTCTCAAAAAAAAAAAAAAAAAAAAGTTCAAGCCTCTTGAAACTTTTGTCAGTGGATTCTTTGAGGACCTGCTTATGGGTAAAGATTTTAGTTTGCTGTTGTGAGGCTCCTGGAGACACCACCAACCTGTGACTATTTTGGATTAAAGACTCAGTTTGAAGTTTTTCTGTCCAAGGAGGTGGTGTTAATTGAACCCACACACCTGTCTGAGGCCTGACTTGTGGTTAAGAAGTTCCAGAGGAGCCCTCCCACTTTGACCTAGACTTGAAACTGAGACAGACTCATTTTCCTACTAGCGCCTTTACAGGATTGTTTTTTTTTTTTCTAGTTCACCCTTTCAGGGTTTCTGATGGAAATCCTCATCTCGTGTGCACCCTAGCTTTGCAACCTAATACTGAAGCTCTGGTTTCCCATGGTCGGCAGAATATGCTCAGGCAGCTGCTGGCCTTCGGCCTCAGGGCTTTCTTTCCTCCCATAAATCCTCCTCTAGCTTTGTTTTTGACATATTAGAATTTCCATTTCTTTTTTTCTTTTTTCTTTTTTTTAGATGGAGTCTTGCTCTGCCTGGAATGCAGTGGCATGATCTTGACTCACTACAACTTCTACCTGCTGGGTTCAAGCGATTCTCCTGCCTCAGCCTCCCGTTCAGCTGGGATTACCGGAGACTGCCACCACGCCCGGCTAATTTTTGCATTTTCAATAGAGACGTGGTTTCACCATGTTGGTCAGGCTGGTCTTGAACTCCTGACCTCAGGTGATCCACCCACCTCGGCCTCCTAAAGTGCTGGGACTACAGGCATGAGGCACCACGCCTGGCCTCTCTCTCTTTTTTTTTTTTTTTCCATAAACCTAGCCATGCATTTAAGAGAATACTTCTTGCATTTAATCTAGAATTTTAGGTGTTTTTAGTGGAAGAGTGTCAAGGATAACTTGACTAAATTTTGCAGGACTAGAAACATCTTGCAGAACTTCTTCATATTCTTTGCTACCAAGTGGCAGACTTCTTCTCTGAGCCTTCTTTTATGACCATCCCCTCCAACAAATAACTGTTCCTTTCCATGCAATTTATGTATAAAGAAAATGAGAGAAAAAAAAAAAAGAACCAGTGTTTTTCCTCCCCTTTACCAACTTAGAATATGAACACTTCAGGGGTGGAAATCTCCTTAGGAATGCTTTGTGTAGTGAATAACTGCTCTCAATCATGAGCTCTCATTTGTTTGCATAGATCTGTATAAAGAATTGAATGTTGCCGGGCGCGGTGGCTCACGCCTGTAATCCCAGCACTTTGGGAGGCCGAGGCGGGTGGATCACGAGGTCAAGAGATCGAGACCATCCTGGTCAACATGGTGAAACCCCGTCTCTACTAAAAATACAAAAATTAGCTGTGCATGGTGGCACGTGCCTGTAGTCCCAGCTACTTGGGAGGCTGGGGCAGGAGAATTGCTTGAACCCAGGAGGCGGAGGTTGCGGTGAGCCGAGATCGCGCCATTGCACTCCAGCCTGGGTAACAAGAGCGAAACTCCGTCTCAAAAAAAAAAAAAAGAATTGAATGTTTACTACTGGACTATGCTTTAGGTGGATAGGGGAACTGAATTGGCAAAGTAAAGCCATCTTTTACTGACTCTTTTTTGTATACGAAAGGACATGCTTTGGTTGAGTGAAAGTGCTTTGGACTGAATGTTTGTGTCCACCCCAAATTCATATGTTGAAACCTTAATCCCCAATGTGATGGCATTAGGATATGGGGCATTTGGAAAGCAATTATGTCAGAAAGATGAAGCCATCAGGATGGGATTAGTGCCTTTAGCAAGAGATGGGAGAATTAGATCTCTCTTTCTCCCTCTCTGTGTGAAGACACAGCAAAAATGTGGCTGTCTACAAACCAGGAAGTGACTCCCCCTGCCCCCAGATACTGAATCCATAGGCATATGGATCTCAGACTTCCCAGCCTCCAGAATTGTGAGAAATCAGTGTTTATTTTGTAGACCACCCAGTCTCTAGTACTCTTATAGCAGAGATTGACTAAGACAAGTTTTACAGATCATCAGAAATTTTGCTTAAGTTTTTTTATGACCTGTAAAAGGGATGTGTGAAAGGGAAGCTGTTGGAATTGCTCAACTGTATATGGATTTAACCAGTAGAAGATTGTGTCCGTCTGTTTTCATGCTGCTGATAAAGACATACCTGAGAGTAAGCAATTTGCAAAAGAAAGAGGTTCCATATTGCTGGGGAAGCCTCACAATCATGGCAGAAGGCAAGTCCCATCTTACGTGGATGGCAGCAGGCAAAGAGAGCTGTGCAGGGAAACTCTGCCTTCCAAAGCCATCACATCTTGTGAGGGTTTTTTGTTTTGTTTTGTTTTGTTTTTAAGCAGAGTCTCACTCTGACACCCAGGCTGGAGCACAATGGCACAATCTCGGCTCGCTGCAAATCTCTGCCTCCCAGGTTCAAGCGATTCTCCTGCCTCAGCCTCCTGAGTAGCTGGGATTACAGTCATGTGCCACCATGCCTGGCTAATTTTCGTATTGTTGTTGGAGACGGGGTTCCACCGTGTTGACCAGGCTGGTCTCAAACTCCTGACTTCAAGTGATCCGCCCGCCTTGGACTCCCAAAGTGCCCAGATTACAGGATTGAGCCACTGCGCCTGGCCGTGAGATTTATTCACTATCAGGAGAACAGCACTGGAAAGACCTGCCCCCATGATTCAGTTATCTCCCACCGAGTCCCTCCCACAACACGTGGGAATTATGGGAGTACAATTCAAGATGAGATTTGGATGGGGACACAGAGCCCAACCATATCAAAAATATTCTGTGGAGGTCTCTGTCATTGTGTTATTGATCAATACGATGGCTCTCTCAAGTAACTCAGCACCCCTCGTCTGAATGAAGGGGATAAAGTCAGTTTCACGGCCTCAGAGAAGCTGCCTTTTTCCTATTGTCTTCAGCCTGAACAGGCTGCTGACCACACCAGGCTCACTGGCCAGGCAGGAAGGCACTGCTGCAAAGCCCAGCGTGGTGTGGCGGGAGGGTGAGGGGACAATTGACATGCTTTGTTATCCTTAAGGGAACGGCTAATCATCACTCCTGGTTACTTCCAGGAATAGTCACCCTCCCTTGTTCTTTTAAGTAGTGAAGAGAATGCTGTCAGTGTGGAAAGTCCCAGCAGCCTTTGGCATTTCACAGCATCATTCTTCCGGAAAGCACCACCAGCCTTTAAGTTCATTGCTCCTACAGCAAAGACAGTCATTTACAGAGAGCAAGAGCTTTCTGTGTGCCTCCCTTCCACGTGCAGTGCATAGAACCCCCAGAGATGATGAGGAAACCCAGGGGCCCCATGAACAACCGGCCACAGAATTACTTAGGGAATGAGGAGTTGGAGAGGAGCTGCTTCCAAGGCTTTGCAAATCATTCTCACAAACCTACAAAGGACAGCTAAAAAGCTGCCAAATGAGAGTGTATAAAATAGTAAAGAATGAGATCGGAATGAATGGAAATGATCCCGGCAGCCTTTTCATTTCTGGAATCCTTTAAAGCTGCTCATTGCCTTTGTCAGAGCCAAGGATTTCAAGTAAAAGGTTCCCAGTTGCCAATTGTTCTAAGATGTCTAAAAAATGATTCTTATGCTTCGAGGGTTTCTTTCTCTTTTTTCTTTTCTTTTTCTTTTTTTTTTTTTTAAAGGCCCAGCAGGGTTTTGATTTCGTCCCATCTTTATGTTATTTCTGAAAATCTAAGACCATTTAGACCTCTTGCAAGCATAGCAATTTTCACAATAACACGTTCATCAGTGGAGCCAGTGGTGAGAGCCGTGGTCAGGCTGTTACCATCCACTAATCCAAATGATGATCTTTAACAAAGCCGCTCCTCAGCTGCGCTTCTGATCCCTGAGTATCGTTTCTTCTGCCTCCTCGGAGCATCTGCATGTGGAAAGCACCCTGGAGCTGTCTTTTAATGCACCGCACTTTCTGTCTTAATTAATGTACCCTATGTCTGTTGGGAAGCACAGTGTCCTATGGCATCTGGCAGCAATGATACGGGTCACAGTCTAATTTCAAACAGTTATGTCAGGAAGACAGAGGTCACCCCATTTTTTGGATCTTGACTTTGAAGGCAGATCTCGATGTTAGGATTCCCCTCCCTCTTTCCGTTCCCCATGGATTCTAATAGAAAACGTCCCACAGCTGGAAGAAGTCTTAGCACATTATGGCAGTTTCCTTTTACTCCCTCGGGCAATGCAAAGATATAGCTATCACAGGCTGTTTTTCAGGAAGCAGATCTTCCTGTGCAGAGAAAATTGTGAAAAGTGTCATTTGAACTAAACCTTGAAATATGAGAAAACATCAGGTACGGAGAAGGATATTTTCAGGGGGTTCTACTTCTGGCTATGACAAGTACCTGAGAATAGACCAACTTTCCTAAAAATATTAGCCAGGTATGGTTCTAGCTACTCAGGAGGCTGAGGCGGGAAGAAAGCTTCAGCCGGAGAGTTGAAGGCTGCAGTGAGCTAGGGTCACGACACTGGACTCCAGCCTTGGTGATGGACCAAGACCCTGTCTCTAAAATAAATAAATTAATTAATTAAAAATAGACGAA
The DNA here is from genome assembly GCA_004027835.1 of Alouatta palliata. Classification (NCBI taxonomy): domain Eukaryota; kingdom Metazoa; phylum Chordata; class Mammalia; order Primates; family Atelidae; genus Alouatta; species Alouatta palliata. The sequence goes on along the minus strand of PVKV010043524.1, from coordinate 5,236 downwards.
CTTTCCTACTGAGAGCCATCACAAAAGCTGAATGATATTCCCAAAACACCTGTTTGAAGGCATTAGTGACCAAACGAGGCAGCCAGGCTATCGCCACCGTTCTCTTCAGGGCATTTGCTTATTTTCGCATGGAGTTCAGAGCCAGAGCAGAAATGCTGCCAAGGGCTTTTTGCTCTCAGGATGCTGCGGAGAGCCCTGCAGGTGACTGCCATCAAAGCAGTCAGGACAGGATGAAAGATTGTGAATTGTAACTGGTTTTAGAATTCCAGTTTATCAGTAACAATGAATGAGCAAGGCTGGGTGTGGTGGCTCACGCCTTTAATCCCAGCACTTTGGGAGGCCAAGGCGGGCGGAACACCTGAGGTCAGAAGTTGGAGACCAGCTTGGCAAACATGGTGAAACTTTGTCTCTACTAAAAATACAAAAACTAGCCAGGCATGGTGGTACGCGCCTGTAATTCCAGCTACTCAGGAGACTGAGGCAGGAGAATCACTTGAACCTGGGAGGCAGAGGTTTCAGTGAACCAAGATCATGCCATTGCGCTACACCCTGGGTGACAAGAGCAAAACTCCATCTCAAAAAAAAAAAAGAAACAAAATACAAAAAACAAAACAACGAATGAGCCTTGAAACTGGAGTAAAATGCTTGAATGGTAGACTACGCCTTCTCCTCTCTGGACAGATAAACCCACTCTTCAAGGGAAATCAAGTTCTAATCAGAAAGTTACCTGATGAGTAGGGAATCAGATTATGGGGGCAGAGTTTGAGGATACAGGAAGGTGTAATTGCTAAAAAAAAAAAAAAAAGAGTTGGAGGTTTCCAGTCTGATGCAGCCAGCCTGACGTGAAGGCTGGCTCCTCTGTCAGCCTTTATGTCAGGCTGGCTGCATCAGACTGGAAAGCTTGAGTTCCAGAGCGGGGCACCCTTTTCCTGGACAGTTCCCACCCAGGCACTGGGGACTTGGCTCTTTGTTTTTTCCCCTTCCTGTTTTTTTCCCCATGATCACCTTCCCTTTTGTGTGCACAGAATTCCTTCCAATAGGCTCTATGATTAATTGGGTTTCTGCTACTAATTTACATTGTATTTCAGTACCGTCTCTTTAAGACTCAGGAGTGTGCAGGGGTCAGCTCATGCCGGCTGGGGAGAACTGAGGGTACATGTTGCTCCCCACAACGCTTCATTCAGTTTTTTCAAGCGGGTAGTTTGATTGGTGATGGTGGGAGTAGTTACACCCTGGAAACTGACAAGGATCTTTGAAGGAGGTCTTCTTCCACTAAGAGCCGGTTGTTAAATGTTTACCAGCACACCACCACCTAGACTTTTTGATTGGAACTTGGGTTGAGGGTGGCGGGTTAGGGGTGGAGGAGGAATGAATGTTCTTGGGTCTCACTTTCATTGAAATTCCCAGGTTACTCCTTTAAATCATTACTGTCACCATCGTCCAGGAATTTTAGCGAATGTCTTGGAGAGCAATCTGTGTGTGTGTGTGTGTGTGTGTGTGTGTGTGTGTGTGTGTGTGGAGACGGAGTTTCACTCTGCCGCCCAGGCTAGAGTGCAGTGGTGCGATCTTGGCTCACTGCAACCTCCACCTCCCGGGTTCAAGCAATTCGCCTGCCTCAGCCTCCCCAGTAGCTGGGACTACCACCACGCCCTGCTAATTTTTGTATTTTAGTGGAGATGGGGTTTCACTATGTTGGCCAGGATAGTCTCGATCTCTTGGCCTTGTGCTCCACCCGTCTCAGCCTTTCAAAATGCTGGGATTATAGGCGTGAGCCACCTGGCCTGCCACCACTACTTTTAATATCAGAACCATCTCACAGAATAACTAAGAATCTCAAGGATTCTCAGAGCGCCACTATACATCAATTTACAACACATCTCTTTCTTTACTTTTCAATTAGTCATCCTTTTCAGGGCTCTTGAATGTCGGAAGATAGGCATTTTCAGAAGCAGACCCTTAGGTTGTCAAAACTAAAGTAGTATAATCCATTCGGAGGACTGGAAGCTTGCGGTCATGGAATGACAACTTAGCTGATGATGAGAAGAATCCTTGGTTTTATTGTATCCGTTTCTACAAAGGCATCCCCTACAGTCTCACTAATATACAGTAAAAGTCTATTACGTGTAACATGAGATTTTGACTCAAGTCCTGTGTCTGGAACGAGCAAGGATTCTATTTGTTTGTTCTGTAGTCCAAGGTTGAGCTCTGCCGGAGCTGTAGACGAGATCTTCCTTGAGTAATTATATCAGCAAGCACTGGTGGGTTGTGGTTTGTAATAAACAAACAAAAAAACCAACAATTCCTTTGGAAACAGTCTGTCCATGGTTCCCATTAAATCATGAAGATTAAACCCAAGAATGACATTTAATACTTATTTGCTGTGCAGAGGGATTTGACGGCAGGAAAGGGAGCTAAGAAAAATAACCGTCAGTGTAGAAGAACCTTTTGGAATCATCTGATGGGAGCTGATAGCTTTGTGTATTTACAGTAACATAATAGTGATAAGTCAGCATTCTTCTAGAGACCCAGATTTTCCAAAAAAATAAAGGATCTTTAAAAAGGAAGGATGGCTGAGCACGATGGCTCATGCCTGCAATCCCAGCACTTTGGGAGGCTGAGGCAGGTGAATCACCTGAGGTCAGGAGTTCGAGACCAGCCTGGCTAACATGGCAAAACCCGTCTCTACTAAAAATACAAAAATTAGCCAGGTGTGGTGGCGTACACCTGTAATCCCAGCTACTCAGGAGACTGAGGTAGGAGAATCGCTTGAACTGAGGAGATGGCGGTTGCAGTGAGCTGAGATTGCGCCACTGAACTCCAGCCAGCCTGGGTGACAGAACAAGACTGCCTCAAAAAAAAAAAGAGGAAGGAAGGAATGGTCAAATCTAACCATCCCCTTGCATTGCCACCTGAGTAGGAGACGAAGCACATCATTGTGCTTTCCAGACCACCTAAAATTTAATTTTTCATTTCAAAAATAGAAAGAGTTTTATTGAGATATAATTCACACATAAGAAAATCAGTAACTTAAATTGTGTAAGTCTGTGGTTTTTAGCATCCTCAGGGAGCTGTGTAGCCATCCTCACATTCAATTTTATAACATTTTCTTCACCCTAGAAAGAAATCCCGTACCCTTTAGCAGTCATTCCTCATTCCGCCCTCCCCACAGCTGCTGGAAATGACTAATCTACGTCTGCCTCTATAGGCCCCCCTATTCTGGACATTTCATATAAAAGGAATCTTTTGTGACAGGCCTCTTTCATTTTGCGTATTTGGAGATACACCCATGTTATAGCATGAATCAGAACTTCATTTGTTTTTATGGCTGTGATATGGTTCACCTGTGTCCACACCCAAATCTCACCTTGAATTGTAGCTCCCACAATTCCCACGTGTCATGGGAGGGGCCCTGTGGGAGGGCATTGAATCATGGGGGTGGGTCTTTCCTGTGCTGTTCCCGTGATAGTAAGTCACGTGACATCTGATGGTTTTATAAAGAGCGGTTCCGCTGTACAAGCTCCTTTTTGCCTGCTGTCAGGTGAGACGCCCCTGCTCTTCTGCCATGATTATGAGGACTCTCCAGCCATGTGGAACTGTGAGTTCATTAAACCTTCCCTTGATAAATTACCCAGTCTCAGGTATGTCATTATTAGCAGTGTGAGAACATACTAATACAGGCTGAATAATATTCCATTACATGGATATAACGCATTTTGTTTATAATTATCAGTTCATCAGTTGATGGGCATTTGCACTGTTTCCACTTTTGGGCTATTAGGAATAATGCTGCTATGAAGACTTGTATAAGTTTTTTTTGTTTGGTTTGTGTGTGTGTGTGTCCAGAAGGTCAGTAAGACACTTGTGTAATTTTTGTTTGGTGTATGTGTGTGTGTGTATGTGTCTGTCCAGAAGGTCAGCTAGACACTTGTGTAAGTTTTTGTGTACATATATTTTCAATTCTCTTGGAAATAGATATGTATTCCCGCATGTTGTGGGAATTGTGGAAATTTCAGTGTACAAGTCTTATATTTCTCCTATTAAATGTATTTCTAAGCATTTTAATCAATGCTTAAATGAAATTCTCTGCTTCGTTCATCTTCAGATTTTTTCCTTCCTAGTGTATAGAGATACCATTAATTTTTTTTTTTTTTTTGAGACTGAATTTCGCTGTGTCTCCCAGGCTGTAGTGCAGTGGTGTGATCTCGGCTCACTGCAACCACAGCCTCCTGGGTTCAAGTAATTCTCATACGTTAGCCTCCCGAGTACCCGAGATTACAGGCACCTGCAACCACGCCTGGCTAATTTTTGTATTCTTAGGAGAGACCAGGTTTCACTGTGTTAACCAGGCTGGTCTTGAATTCCTGACCTCAAGTGATCCACCCGCCTTGGCCTCCAAAACTGCTGGGATTACAGGCGTGAGCCACTGCACCTGGCTGAGATACAATTAATTTTTGATTTTGATCGTGTATCCCATAATTTACTAAACCTCTTTAATTAGCTCTAATAGTTTTTGTGGGTTTCTTAGGATTTTCTATGTACAAGTTCATGTCATCCCTGAATAAAAATAGCTTTACTCCTTTATTTCTAATCTGGTTGCCTTTTATTTCTTTTTATTACCTAATAGCCCTGGCTACAGTCTCCAGTAATGTGTTGAATGAAAGTAACGAGAATGGATATCCTTGTTCTTGATCTTAGGGGAAAAGCATTCAGCCTCTCATCATCGAGTAGAATGTAACTGTGGGTTTCACATATTATCAAGTTGAGGAAGTTCCCTTCTATTCCTTGCTTGCTGAATGTTTTTATGAAAGGGTTTTGGATTTTGTCCAATGCCTTTTCTGTGTCTCTTGAGATGATCATGTGATTTTCGTTCTTTATTCTATCGATATGGTACATTATATTAATTTTTGGATGCTAAATCGAACTTGCACTCCTGGGACAAGAATCTCATTTCATTCCTGGGATAAATCCCCATTTGGTCATGGCATATAATTCCCTTTATATGTTTCTGGATTTAATTTGCTAATATTTTATTGAGGATTTTTATGGTATATTCAAAAGAGATACTGGTCTTTAGTTTTGTTTTCTTGAGATGTGTGGTGTTTTTTTTTTTTTTTTTTTTTTTTTTTTTTTTTTTTTTTTTTTTTTTTTTTTTTTTTTTTTTTTTTTTTTTTTTTTTTTTTTTTTTTTTTTTTTTTTTTTTTTTTTTTTTTTTTTTTTTTTTTTTTTTTTTTTTTTT
>PVKV010043522.1:0-10003 GCA_004027835.1 Alouatta palliata | reverse complement strand
CTTTTTTTTTTTTTTTTTTTTTTTTTTTTGAGACGGAGTTTCGCTCTTGTTACCCAGGCTGGAGTGCAATGGCGCAATCTCGGCTCACCGCAACCTCCGCCTCCTGGGTTCAAGCAATTCTCCTGCCTCAGCCTCCCGAGTAGCTGGGACTACAGGCACGTGCCACCATGCCCAGCTAATTTTTGTATTTTTAGTAGAGCCAGGGTTTCACCATGTTGACCAGGATGGTCTCGATCTCTTGACCTCGTGATCCACCCGCCTCGGCCTCCCAAAGTGCTGGGATTACAGGCGTGAGCCACCGCGCCTGGCAAGACTAATATTTTTCTTTTCCCAAAGAGGGTGCTGGGACTCTGATAAGGGATTTCTCCAGCAATACACAGCTGGTGGGGACAGTCAGTGGCTGGCACATCCCCCTCAAGACCTGACAGCGGTGTGAGTTAGAGACCCCACTCTGCCCTGAATGTCAGTCATTCTTGGATTGCAGCTCCCAGACTCCACACTGACATGGTTGCTTTATTCTCTGCCTGCCTGTCCAGGCTGTGAGCTACTAAAGTGGAAGCAGGTGTCCTCTCCTGAGAAGGGCCTACTGCAGGGCCTGGCTCAGCAAAGGCAAAAGCGAGTAGTCCAGGAATGAGTCTCTGCCCCGGCTAAATCTGGGCATCTGCCTGACCCTGTACCCATGACCTCTGTAAGCCAAAGGCATCTGTAGATCCCTCTGTGTCCTGTGCCCTGAAAACCTGGCTTTTTAGCAAGGAAGGGTATTCCTTGCTAAACCCCTACAGTGTGCTCTTCCCTGGATTGTTCCTCCTGGGGCATCCTTTCCATTCTCAGCAGTCAGCAATGTTTTCCTCATGCTCATTCCACATCTTCCTCCACCCTTCAGAAGGGAGGCTCAGTCACAGCCCTGGCTGATGGGAGGAAGGTTCAAGTCCATCAGAGCATGCTCTCACACTCACACATCATCGATGGATGCCTTCTCTGGGTACCCTGTGCCATCGGCCTCACACTGACTCTGTCCTGTGCCCTTGCTCTTCTAGCACTTGGAACATACCGTAGCTTTGGAGCTGCTGCGCCTCCTCCTTCCCCTTCCACCTTGGTTGAGGTCTGTAACCACCTTCTCATGTATGTTCCCACAAATGCCACTCAAGGGCACCTTGGGCACAGGGCAGACTCCATCCCAGAGTCCACCAAGGTCTGCTTCCTGATTCATTCTTTTTCCAATCACTTAATCACTCTACCTGGAGCATTTAATAACATTCTGCACGGAGCATTTACTTTTCCAGTGTTACTGCTTCTCTCAGCACCTGTTGAGGAAAGCCCTTCTCCACTGGCCCACGGCTGAGCAAATTCCTCAGCAGAGACTTTATCTGACTTGCCAAGAGTCACCCAGCCATTCAGTGACACTCGAGCATAGAGATCTCACACTAAAATCTCCTGTCTCTCAACTATGGCCACCTTCTCTGGTCTCATGGAAACAAGGACAGCATGGTAGAAAGAACAATGTTACATAGCAATGGCACATCGTGCAGGATATATGTATAGTCCGATGCTTAAAACTACTGTCATTAGAGTCACACTGACCTAGTTTCAATCCAGTTCATCTGTTTTTAGCTGCATAACTTTGTGCAGGTTAGTTAACCTCTCGGGCTCCTAGTTTTCTTATCTATTGCATGGGATAAGTAACAAAACTTGCAAAACTGAGAAGATAAATAACAAAAGTGCTTAATGCAAGGCCCAGAATAAATCAAGTGGCAATTATCATGGTTAATTTAAAGACAATAACCATATAACTGAGTTTACCTAATTAAAACAGAAACAAGAACTGAATGACAAGTACAGCAAAAGCTACCTCTTCCCTGTCATCCCTCCCAGACCCTCATGTCTCCTTCCTCTGCTCTTCCCGTTGACATTGCTCATCTAAGACTCCCTCCATCTGCCGCCTCTACAACTTTTCCCATATTTACTTTCTTGAGGAGCTCAAGTGCTTGAAGGTTTTGATTATTTTTTTGTTGTTGTTATTGCTGATTAAGTTGCACATAGAGGATCTCCTTCCTCTTCCTAGTTTCTGGGTCCTGTCCATGTCAGTGTTTCCCAAAATTGTCTGATCATAAAACCTATGGGGGTAGGGACAGGAGTTGTTTTAAAACCTCCGAATCCCAGGTTTGCTATGAGTGCAGGAATCTGCAAGTTTAACAGGCCTCCTAGAGCAAGCCCACCATCAGGCAGGGCTGAGATCAAACAACTTGTTGACCCCAGCAATCATGGTTTCCAAATCCCAAACCAAGTTGCATGACTGACAAAGGAATTTGCACTATTTTCTTTTGTAGTGGCAAGCAGAGGGAAAGAAAATATGGAGCCCCAAATGCCAGAATGTCATGATATTTCTATAGCTTATGAAGACAGCAGGACACTAGATCTCTAGAAACAGGTGATCTTTAGAAACATGGGATTTGTAGAAATATGTGATGTTTGTATGGCCACCATATCTGCAGGACACTTCTACTGAGAATCACATGATTTAACACTGAATGTGCTTATCATTAATTAGAACACCTTTGGCTATGACCGGTATGCTTCAACAATATAGACACTGCTACTTATTTAGCAAGATGTCTAAAAGTAGGCGGTCCCAGGGGAGTGTGGGGCAGCTCAGCAGTGCCACTGATGATGACCTAGCATCTTGTAATCTTCCTGCCCTGTGCTTCTCACCACACTGGCTTTTCAACTCAAGGCTGCAACACAAATGGGGGCTGCAGTTCCAGCATCATCCCATCATTTCACAAACATTTTCAGTTCAGGAAGAAGTATCAAGCCAACCAAGATGTATTTTCTTTTTTCAAATACTTGGCAGGCAGGGAGGGGAGCAGATTCTCCCAAAAGCATTTGCCCTTGTGCCTTAGTGGGTAGAACTGACTCACAGGCCCACCACTGCAACACTAACTAGCAAAAGGGAATGGGATTATTTAGTTTGCTTTAACCTAATCATGGTTCATCCCCCGAAGCTCATCTCCACTGAGTTTATTTCTAGAATAAGCATAGAATGGAGGAAGAAATGACTCTTAAATAGGAAACCAGTGGAGTCTAGAAAAATGCGAACTATCACAGAGCCAGAACTCAAACTTTTGTAAGTCTCAATTTCCAGAGCCCTTATGCCAACTAATTCCAACCACATCCAACTTCACTTCCAAACAAACCCCTGGATGCTTGCTGGACTTCCATCAAAGCAAAGTTATTGTTGCATTTGTACTGGATTGCTATGTTATATCCAGACTCTTAATAAAAACAAACTAAACCCAAACACCTACGACTGCACCACAGAGCACCCAGTGGCCTCAGGGTTCAGCAGGGCAGCCGTGAGGAGTTCTAGCAGAAGCTTCTCCCACCTGAGTTTGGCCTCTCAGCTGACATGGATGGTCTTGGCTGCTCTGTTCCATTTGTACAAAGATCCTTAGAGACTCATCCATCTTCAGACTGTGGCAGCTGGGAGTCAGCATAGATTTTCTATCCCAAATATTTTTTAAAATCTTCTTTAAAAAAGCATTTAGTAGACACATCATTAAAAATACTCTATATGTTAATTATTGAATAAATGTTTATATTATTAACTTTTATCCCTTTCCACAAGTGATTTGGAGAAGCTTTCAAAAATATAGTCATTCTGAATAAGATTAGTGGATTATATCAATGTCAGTCTCCTGGTTGTGATACTGTACCATACTTATGCAAGATGGTATCATTGGGGGACACTGGGTAACATATACAGTGGAACTCTCTGTATTATTTTTTACAAACTAATGTGAATCTACAACTCTCTCCAAATAAGCAAGCTAAACCTTAAAAAATAAATATAATCAAAAGAGTAAAACTACATTCATCGTCTCAAACATATATCATTTCTTTGTGTTGGGAACATTCAGTATCTTGCTTCTAGCTATTAGAAACTATATATCACTGTTAACTGTAGTTGGAATCCTGCAGTGGGATAGAACACTAAAACTTACCCCTTCTGTCTAGATGGATATGCTAATTAGCCTGATCTGATCACCATAACATTACATATATTGAAACATCACTATGTACCCCGTAAACAGGTGCAATTATTATATGTCAATTTAAAACTAATTTGAAATTTGTTTTAATTAAAAAATTAAATACTAAACTATAAATAACTAAGCATATCACAGCAAAAGGGAAAATGGGTAGCAAAATGGTAAATCTGGGAGTTAGAGAAAAGCAGAGACACAGCTCTCTCTAGTCGCCAGCAGTGATCTGAGAGTCTGATCTAAGCTTCCTATCCTGGTGGCCAAAGATGGAATCAGTTACAAGGATCACAGTGTTCGTAAGTTATTTTTTAAGCCAGGGTTGGTGCAGGTGGCGGCAGTTATGATACTGGAGGAATTTCCTCCTTAGATCCCTTTGCAGTTATGTTGTATAACTTATGCAACAACACTCCTACAAGAGATAACATAGAAAAATTCATATAACTATTTTTTTAAATGTTCTTTAATATATACACATAGTGGAACTCCTTGATATAAATTCCAGTGGGGAAAAAAAGCAATTTTCTAAAGGGCCAGTTAATTTCGTCAGTGGGTAATGAAAGAAAGTATCGTGATGTCATTTGGCCACCTTTCTGTTATCATTACCTCATGATCACTGATGAACATGTTCATCCTGACACTGTGAAATACACATCCTTCAGGAGCAGTGGGCAAAGGCATCTCTTCAATACATTTTCTTCTGTCTTCCTTTTAAGCAAAAATCAACTACTTACAGGCAACCCCCAAATCCCCCCACCCCTAGCTTCCTCTCCCTCAATGGCATGCCCAGTGCTGCTCCCTGGCTGCATGACCTCAAATGCAACTTATACACAAGGGACCAGTCACAACACTGGGGAACCTCTACAAGTGCTTGACCCAAGGAGCCACTCCAGAGAGCATGCACGGGGCAGCTGAGGCTGCAATGGTTCTGGGCTCACTGCCGAGCTCCCTCTCACTTGTCAGCAAAGGCAAAATTGGGATTTTTTTTTAAACAGTCCCTGGCCAAGTGTTTCTTTGCTGGGTGTTACTTTGCTTCAGATAGGCACAAATCCAAACTCTCTGGAGCACAAGCTGGAGAAATCAGAAGTTTAAGAAATACCTTAAATGGCTCCATACATACACTCAAACAATGCTGGTTGGTGCAGATAAAAAGGCAAAGAATTCAAACACATGGTCCCTAACCTCACAGAGCTGATTATCTGTCCAAAGCAAGGGTAGATAAAATTCTTGGAGAAGCAACACAGAACTGAATCAAATGAAAAGCAAAATGCTATAAACTCAAGGTTTACATGCTAGGTTTAAGGGCACAATCTAAGAAATATACCCAGGAATTGGGCTTTCAGTGGAGTCTTGAAAAGAGGGCTTATACAGATTGTCAGAGAAAAGAGAGTGTTCCTCACATGAGGCACAGCTGGGGGGAAAAATGATGGTGGCAATTTAAATTCATCCTGGGGCATGGTTGGCATAGCAAGACCATTGTGGGAACACATGGGAGAGAATCTTAGACAGGGAGGACCAGCTCATAAAAGTGTAAATACTACACCGTGGCATTTAGGGGAATTCACAAAGAATGACTTCAGCAGGTACACGCTAGCTAGCCTAACCAAAAGCAAAGACAACCGAATGTCTCATGCATAAAAGATTCTCTGCCTAAATTATTTTTGATCTATTGGCACATCTTTTATGATCTACTAAAAAATTAAATTTTTCATTCATCTATTGTATTCAACAAGCAAAAGCTGCAAGCCCAGATTATTAATGATGTCAGATCTTGTATTACTAAAACAAATGCATAACAGTCCCATTTCTGATGACAAAAGGAGAGTCATTTGTTTCAATCACAGAGGACAATCTTATTAACCATCGTCAACCTACTGTCAAGCTGGCTGCTCACCAATGCGCAGCTACGGAACAAATGGAATCCGGAAGACTGTCAATCTTCAGATAGTGTCACTGCCCTCAAAATAATAAACTTAAGGGGAGATAAATCTGTTATGACTTGAACACTTTTGCTTCTTAACTCTGGAGTCTTCAAGTTCAGCAATTTCATAACTCTTTCATGTGGCAATAAGGCTCTTTGGCAAATGTTAGTGAGAATAGCTGAACTGTGCTTACCTGCATATAAACCTTATACACACTCCTGTCAACTGACTTAGCCTTTCAGGAAAGGAACTTAGGGAAATAAAAAGCCCTAATAATATGTATGTCTTTTGACCCAATTAAGTCTATTTCTCAGTCTAGGGAAATAATCCAGAATACAGAAAAGACATTACACTTAAGAATGTCCATCATATTGTTGTTTCTTATGGTGGTCAAAAAATAAAAATTGAGCCAACCCATTTTCCAACAGAACGGGCATGACTGAATAATGCCCCAGGCCTGGAAAGAAATATTTATGGTGTAATGTTACATATACACTGTACCCTGTATAGTATGATTTCAAGTATGTGAATAAGATTCCCAGAATGAAAACTAATCAAGAAAAGCACCAAAATTTTGACAATAGTTTTTGTTTGAGTATTGAGATTTTATGTATCTGTTTATGTTCTTCTTTGTTCTTTGCTATATCTTCAAAATTTTCTCAATGATCATATATCACTTTTAAAAGTAAATAGAACTCTCAAAACATTTCTAAACAAGTCCCTCCTGGAAGGCCTTTGAGCTGGGAGGCACCAGAAGGAGTGAAGGGCAAAGGTAAGGACGGAAAACAAGAAGAAAGGGTAGTTTCTGATGCCCCAGAAGGAGAAATGTGTTCCAGGATTACCAAAAGGAGCTTGGAGGGATTTTGAGGGAATGAGGCCAGGGTTAGGGTAGTTCCGGGATCCCAGAATAGCCCCAGCTCCCACCACCAAGATGTTTTTTAGGTAAGAGAGAATAAACTAAAAAAAAAAAAAAAGCGAGTTTAGAAGGACCCAAAAAGAAGAAGGGTTTATGTTCCAGTTCTTATTTAAATTCTGGGAGACCACTTGGGGGAGTGGCCCTACAGTAACATGAAGTGATCCCAGTAAAGTAGAAATGTCAGAGTAGGATCTGGGGGTGCTGAAATAGCCACCACGCCCAGATGTCTACAGCCTGAGAAGCAAGGCAGAGAAAGATCCAGAAGTTCCCATGAGCCTCAGTGGTGAACAGACCAATGGACTGAAGAAGCACAGAGTGTGGACAAGGAGGGACCAAGTAATGACACTAATGACCAAGTATGCTACAGGAGCCTCAGACAAGGCCGGCAGATGCCGCCACACACCCAAGACCTGAAGGGTCTCCTATGTCTTGTCCTGTTTACCACAGAGCCTCAAGCATGCAGTTAATTATACTCTTAGCTAACAGCTAATGGCATACCATCACTTAATGGTGCAATCTCCTCATTAGTTTCTGACTGATTGATTGCCTTTTATTCCTGTTCCCATAACCATCTCTCTCTCCTGCCATGGGCATGCACACCATTGTGTCTTACTAATTTGGATGTATCCTTCAGATGTATTTTCTTTTGAATAAATGGTACTATGCTAAGCAATGATGTTCTTCCTTTCTCCACTCAGCATTCTGTTTTTAAGGTCTAGTCATTCTGATGTGTGTATGCCTACTTTTGTTTCTGCATAGTTTTTCTTAATTTATGAAACATTTCCTGCAGCAACAAACACCTCAGATTCAGTTGACTCCACTGCAGGCACTTCTGCAACGGATATTCTTTTGCACGTTTTCTTATGGACCGCTGTGAGAATTTCTCTCATATTTATCACCTGGACTGGAATTTAAGAGACACACTTGCTCAACAGAAGGCTTGTTCCTCGCTTTTAAACATGGTTCATATGTCTTCACTTCTATCAGCAATACTTGAAAGTTGCAGTTTTCCCAAATCCACACTCAGGCACACACACACATATATATACACCCCTGTGAGAGACAGAGGGCATTGCCAAGGTGCCACTTCAAGGAAGGACTTGCTGCCCAGCTGCAGGGAGTATGGTCAACAGGCAGCCTCCAGTTGTCAGCAACTTCAGGGTCTGCTTTGACTGCAGAACTGCAGAACACTTAGTCTTTAACCTCCTGGAGTTGATGATCTGACAAATGCCAAATACAGATTGGCCCCAGGTTTCACCTCTCCCAGGGCAGCTTGCTGCTGTGGGTATAAAGGGCCAGCTATTTCGGCCAGGTGCCTGCAACCCTGAAGAGCAGCCTCCACTCCAGCTCCTTCTGGGTCCAGTGAGACTTCGTCCCACTACATCACATCTCAACTTCTCCTGCCAGTCCTGCATCCTCCCCACTCCCTTCTCAGCTCATTCCAAATAAACATCTTAGGCCAAACTTTGTTTCAGTGTTGGCTCAGTATGTGCTCTGAGGGAGCCCAACCTGCAATGGCATTGCTCAGCTTCTGAATGTTGCCAATCCACTGTTTAGAACTACAAACCACTGCTCAACAAAATAAGAGAGGACACAAACAGATGGAAAAACACTCCATGCTCATGGTTAGGAAGAATCAACATTGTGAAAATGGCCATACTGACCAAAGTAATTTACAGATTCAATGCTATCCCCATCCAGCTATCATTGACTTTTTTCACAGAATTAGAAAAAACTACTTTAAATTTCATATGGAACCAAAAAAAGAACCCATATAGCCAGGACAATCCTAGGCAAAAAGAACAAAGCTGGAGGCATCATGTTATCTGACTTCAAACTACACTACAAGGCTACAGTAACCAAAACAGCATGGTACTGGTATCAAAACAGAGATATAGACCAACGGAATAGAACAGAGGCCTCAGAAATAATGCCACACATCTACAACCATCCGATCTTTTACAAACCTGACAAAAACAAGCAATGAGGAAAGGATTCCCTATTTAATAAATGGTGCTGGGAAAACTGGCCAGCCATATGCAGAAAACTGAAACTAGACCCCTTCCTTACACCTTATACAAAAATTAACTCAAGATGAATTAAAGACTTAAATGTAAGACCTAAAACCATAAAAATCGTAGAAGAAAACATAGGCAATACCATTCAGGACACAGGCATGGGCAAAGACTTCATGACTAAAACACCAAAAGCAATGACAACAAAAGCCAAAATTGACAGATGGATCTAATTAAACTAAAGAGCTTCTGAACAACATAAGAAACTATCAACAAAGTAAGCAGGCAACCTACAGAATGGGTGAAAATTTTTACAATCTATCCACCTGACAAAGGGCTAATATCCAGAATCTTGAAGGAACTTAAACAAATTTATAAGAAAAAAACAAACAACCCAATGAAAAACGATATGAACAGACACATCTCTAAAGAACACATTTATCCAGCCAACAAATGTGAAGAAAAGTTCATCATCACTGCTCATTAGAGAAATGCAAATTAAAACCATACTGAGATACCACCTCATGGCAGTTAGAATGGCGATCACTAAAAAGTTAGGAAACAACAGATGCTGGAGAGGATGTGGAGAAACAGAAACACTGTTACACCATTGGTGGAGTGTAAATTAGTTCAACCTTTGTAGAAGACAGTGTGGCAATTCCTCAAGGATCTATAACCGGAAATACCATTTTGACCCAGCAATCCTATTACTGGGTATATATCCAAAGGATTATAAATCATTCTACTATAAAGACACATGCACACGAATGTTCATTGCAGCACAGTTTACAATAGCAAAGATCTGGAACCAACCCAAATGCCCATCGATGATAGACTGGACAGGGAAAATGTGGCACATATACACCATGGAATATTATGCAGCCATCAAAAACGATGAGTTCACTTCCTTGGTAGGGACATGGATGAACCTGGAAACCATCATTCTCAGCAAACTGACACAGGAACAGAAAACCAAACACCACATATTCTCACTCATAGGCGGGTGTTGAACAATGAGAACACATGGACAAAGGGAGGGGAGCATCTCACACTGGGGTCTGTCGGGGGGAAAAAGGGGAGGGACAGCAGGGGGTGGGGAGTTGGGGAGGG
>PVKV010043521.1:0-10007 GCA_004027835.1 Alouatta palliata | reverse complement strand
CATTATCTCATTTAGCCCTCATAAGCAACTTGGGCTCTGGTTAAAATTTCTCCCATTTTTCAGAAGCAGGAGCTCAGCGTAGGTAGGTGAAGTTCACAGAGAAATCTGGAGTCGCCTCCGCAGCCCGTCCGCTTTAGTCTCATGTCCGCGCCGGGTTTTCCCAGGCGGACCCGGGGGCAGGCTCTGGTCCCGCGGCTCATATTCCGGCGCCAGGGTTTGGGCGGCGCCGCGGCCTGCTCCGGCTGGCGGGCAGGCGGGCCGGCAGGCGGGCGGGGCCAGGCGGGGCCGGGCGGGGCGGGGCGGGAGTGAGGAGGGAAGTTGTGGAAGTTAGGGGACACGCCCGCCCGCCCGGGCCTCGCCTACAGCCGCTCCCCCCACCTTCTCTCCTCCCCGCCCCGAGCCCTCGTCTACCCGTCTTTCCTTCCCCTCCCTTGCATGATGGAAACACCATGGCTGCGGCGGCCCAGCTCTCTCTGACACAGGTAACGCCGCCCGCCTGACCGCCGGGCTTGGCCGGCCGGTGCCCCCTCCCCCACCGCCCTCAGCTTCGCCGACCCGGGCAGCTTCTCGGCTCGCGGGCCTGGCGACCGGCGTGTGTGAGCGAGAGCGGGTGCGACTGCGGGAGGGCGCCCTCCCGAGCTGGAGCCCCGTCGCGGCCGCCGCGACCTCGCCCCGGGTCGTCGGGCGCCCCCTGCCCCGCCCCGCGCGGCTTCCGTCGCCCACTCCCGCCGCCCTTTGCTCCGCCACCGAGCGGACTGTGACCCGGCTCTGCTCTGCCGGTGCCGGGCCGGCTCGCGCGGGGCAGCTTTCACTCACCCAGGAAGTTTTCTCCCTCCGGGCCGCACGCACCCCAGGTGAGCTCTTGTTGAGCTCGCGCGGGCCGGCCGCACTCCCCGGCCGCACGAGGCTCGCTGGCTGGGGCGGCAGCGCGCCGCCCCCAATTGGAGTTGCCTTCCAGAGCCGGACGCGCAGGCCCCCCAAGTCAGTCTTTCCTCTCCAGACCTGCCGTTCTCCCGGAGTCCGATGAAAGCCCTTCCTTCCCAGCAGTTTAACGTAGTTATTAGCCTCGCCTCCAGAGAAGTCTCGTCCTACCCAACTACCCCCTCCTGCCAGCCCCTTCCTCAGTTCAGCCTCTCCCCCTCCTGATCAGATTTCCTTCTGGGTCAGACCCCCCATGCAGCCTTTTCCCACCCACGTCTGCTTCCACTTCCACTTCCCCTCGAGAGGCGCCCGCCTGATCGCTGTGCAGGTGGATGCCCTTAACGGGTGTGGTGGCTCCGCCAGTCTTGGTGTCAGGAACGGCCGCCCGGGGAGCAGTTGTCTTGAGGGAATCCTCAGCAAAACTTGTCCTCGAGTTTCCCTCTTGCCTCGTTGCTTCCTGTCAGAGTCCAGTCCTCGTGTTTCTCAGAAAACCTCTAAACATTACTCACACTGGGAACCTGGTCCCTCCCTCTCTGCAAAGAAGCCAATTACAATGTAAACATGGTGTCCGGGATGATAAGGTGACAGACACCTGCCAGTCCCTTCCTCCTCCTCTGACCCAAACTCCCCCACGTCTCCTTCTCAGACGGTGCTCTGCAGAGCTGGTGGCGCGTGCTTCCCGATCGGGGGCCACCCGGTCCTCCTTGCCTGCCTTGTGGTATCTCCCTGCCATCTTGTACTTTCCTTGGCCTAGATTCGTCGGTGCTTCTAAGGCTTTAGCGCTGGGATAGGGCAAACATTTGGGCACTAGAGTTTCCTGTATTTAAGATCAAGAGGCTTCGGGGTGCTTTGCCTAGCACTATAGGATAGAGACACAGAGAAAAATGTCTTCTCAGAAACCGGGAGTCACGTACATGCTTCATGTAAAATAACTAATCGTGTTTGCAGGAATTCTAAGTGTCATAAGGGAAGTCTGTTTCCCAGTTTATTTGGTAGTGGTGTTTGTCCTGTTCTGACAAGCAGGTAACAGCGGGGAAGGACCCTTTAACATCGAATACGGTTTAGTCTTGGTTATGTATCTTTGGAAGGGTCCTCCCAAAACTCAAATTTGAGCCACGACAGCACTGACTTTTTTAGGTATTAACTTTCTGTGAGTCTAGTGACTTGCATTAAACAAGATCCCTGTTGGTGGGCTGTTGTTTTCTGGCTCTGTTGGCTAGTTCTGGCAGCAGTTTTCCCTTCGTGAAGATTTTGTGCTCTTGAAGACTTGCGTAAAATTGCTTCTCAGTTGTGTGCATACTTTATTATCTCCCTGGGTAATACCATGTTTTTAGCTTCTATTTACTGTCATTCATCTCTGGAGAATTGCTTCAGGCTCTGTCAGTTTTATAGTCATTTAAAAAATTTACATATATTCTTGGGTTATATAGGTATTAATGTGTACACAGTAAGTACTGAATCAGTAGTAGCTATTATCCTTCAGTGCCTCATATATGAGAGAATATACATTGGTGGTCAATTTTTATTGATAACTCAAATAACTAAATTCAGAATATTCTGATTTTAAAACATGAAGAGGTAGTAAGAGGGATTGTGAAGGCACAGGAAGAAAACATTTCCAGTTGCTAGTATACCCTAACGTGCCTCCTTATTTCAAAACTTTGCAGATTTGTGATTTTTAAATTTAATTTTAATTTTTTAAAACTGCTTGAGCCCAATTCACTAAGATAGCAGTGCAGCCTGGTTTCAGATTCGTTATTGATCCGTTTGTCATTCTCTGTTTTCCCCATCCCTCCCAGCCTCCCAGCACACGTTTAGACAGAGGCATACTCAAGTGATAGATCGTTCAGGCCAGGGACATCTTTTAATCCATCTTTCTTCCATAGTACCTATCTAGAAGAAAGCAATTTGTAACTGTTATAGGAATAACTGAAAGCTCTAAAGGATTCTATGACAGTTATGGAGATTAAACATGCTGAAATTAGTTTCTGCCTCTGTTCATATGATGGTTTTCATTTAGCAGATATTTTTAAAGTACCTATAATGTGCTAGACACTGTACTGGTATTATCTTGTTTATAATTTCTTGCCTTTACCAATTAAGCAAAACAGAGTTTAGGGGGAAAAACGTGAAAAATATTTTAGTGGCCAGGCACAGTGGGTCACGCCTGTGATCCCCAGCACTTGGAAGGCCAAGGTGGGTGGATCACGAGGTCAGGAGTTCAAGACCAGCCTGGCCAAGATGGTTAAACCCTGTCTCTACTAAAAATACAAAAATTAGCCAGGCTTGGTGGCGGGCGCCTGTGATCCCAGCTACTTGGGAGGCTGAGGCAGAGAACTGCTTCAACTTGGGAGGTGGAGGGTGCAGTGAGCCAGTATTGCGCCACTGCACTACAGCCTGGGTGACAGAGCGAGACTCCGTCTGGAAAAAAAAAAAAAAGAAAGAAAAGAAAAATGTAGCTTATGCCTACCTTCCTTTTTCCAAGCTTGCCAACCAACCCTTCAGCTCCTAAGCCATCAAAAGAAATTATCTTGATTATTATACTGTAGCTTCTAGAGATGATAGAATACTAGAGTACCAAAATGTTATTTCCAGTTCTGCTTTGGCAACAGCTAACTGTATGGGTTTGGTTTAAATACCCAGGCCTCAGTTTTCTTAACTTTAAAATTAACTGAACAAATACTTGCTGAGCATTCACTATGTGCTAGGAATTAATATACTCATGAACAAAAATAGTCAACAATTCCTTTGAACTTGGAGACAAAACCTGTAACTTAACTTCTATTAGAATTAGCAGATCTAAGGACCTTTCCAACTATTAACATCCTGTTTTATAGACAGTGTTCTATGATATGTAGACCTAGTGGATTTTCTCTGGGTACTTCAGTGCTTTACAACCTTAATGTTTTCTAATTTAGTTGTCTTTACTAGATGTTCTGTTTACTTTTTGTCAATGAGAAGTAGAACCTGAGTGAGAAAGGTCTTGACTTTTGCTTATGGTGGTAGATTAGAAAAAAAACCTGTAATACTTGAAAAAAACTTTTACAATAGTCAATTTCCCCTCCTAATGCCTGTATCCCTAATAATAACAATAATACTGTTAACTTCCCTTTGTATTAACTGTATGCCAGGAATTTCACTACACTTAGGATCTAGGCCAGGCATGGTGGCTCACGCTTGTAAACCCTCACTTTGTTAGGCTGAGGCAGGCGGATCACCTGAGGTCGGGAGTTCGAGACCAGCTTGACCAACATGGTGAAACCTCTGTCTCTTAAAAAAAAAAAAAAAAAAAAAAAATTAATGATATATTTTACAAATTAGAGAAGCTAGTAAGTAAGTGGTGGATCTAAGATTTGAACCAAGGTCTGTAGGACTTCAAAAGCTGTCTGTTTCACTGTACTTCTCTATGTACTAGACGCTTGGCATATCCAACACTCCCTTGTATTTTTTATTTTTCCATTTATGCCATTGTCTTAAGCAGTAAGCCTCTTGAGGATATAAGCCATGATTTTTGCCTTGAATCTCCAGTGCCTTTGATAGTATCTTGATGATACAATTGTGTGTTCACAGTGCTATTGATGGTAAAGGTTTTATTTTACTGAGATATGACTTGAATATTTAAAATAGTCTTTTAGCAATTCAGCTTTATACTGAAGTTTTCTTGCTTTGGTTTAGCAAGTTTTTTTTTTTTTTTTTTTTTTTTTTTCGAGACAGGATCACACTCTGTCACTCAGGCTGGATGGAGTACAGTGGCATGATCAGGCTCACTGCAGCCTCGACTTGTGGGCTCAAGGGATCCTCCCGTTTCAGCCTCCTGAGTAGCTGGGACTACATCATCATGCCCAGCCAATTAAAAAATTTTTTTTGTAGAGACAGGGCTCTCACTACATTGTCAGATTCTTTTTTTTTTTTTTTTGTAATAAAAAAGCCCTTAAGTGGGGATTTCATTTTAAAAATCCTAATATATAAATGATATAAAAATACTTTAATGCTTTTTTTTGTTAGATTACAAGAGTGATATAACTGTATTACAGAAAACTGAAATATTAAAGGAAAACAGCTCCCATAATTTCACAGTGTGTAGTGTTTATTTTCAGTTTCATTTTTTAAACAAGTATACTGTGTGCTAATAAACATATCATCTTGGTATTCTGGTTTAACAATTATGACAGTAAATACAGGTTAGTTTGAAAATTACAGCATATTCTCAGAAGCAGAAAAGTGATACTGTTCTCAACATGACAGATATTTGAGTTCCTACAATGAGAAAGGCATGTTAATGATGTTTTTCTTTTTTGCCTATAATTATGGCTCAATATACTCAGGAAATCTGTTCTTCCTTGAGAGAGATATCTAATCATTCTCAAAGACGGCTTGAAATGTTCGGCACTTGGGAGAGGTCCTCATAGTTAAAATTAATTAGAAACAGTTGGGTTCATCTAACAGCGGATCTCTCAGGAATAATCTAAGAGTGCATTCCTTTGTTTCACTCTGTTTGCAGACAGAATGCGAGTAACAGACTAATGTGTAGTAGAAAAAGATTGAGCATCATTAGCAACGAATCATAATTTAGAATCTCTGCAATCTCTAATAGTGTGATTTTTTAAAGGCTTAATCTAAGATATTTTACTTGTTCTTCAGGGAATTGTTAAAAGCGCTTTATACACTTGTGGGTTTGGGATTTAATAAAATTGGGAACAGAAAAGGTAACTATTGGTTATGGGCTTAAACCTGTGACACAGGTTCACCTATGTAACAAACCTTCACATGTACCCTTGAACCTAAAATGAAAGTTAAAAGAAAAAATTGGAACTCTGGAAACCAAAACCAAGAAAATGGCCTGAGAGAGATCTCGTTACTTGGAGAATTGTTAGAAATAATAAATTAAAAGGTATTCCAGGCAGAGTTCATTAGGCAAACTCCCATGCTAGAGTTTCATTTTTAAAGCAGTTGAACGCCAACAAGATATACCTTCATTACATATTATATTTATTAGGAATTTTTAATAATCTGAGGAATCTTATAATTTGAATGCTGTATTATAATAAAGTGAACATTTTTTATTTAGACAAATGATCTAACCCGGTTAAGCATGTGTAGAAAAAGGACTGGAAGAAAAAAACTAAAATTTTATAATAGTATGGTTGTAGTTTTTATCTACCTTGTTTTCAACAGTGAGAATATATTCCTTCTCTGTCAGCTGATTTCGTGTTTCTGTATGGCATTTTGAAAATTTACTCATTTAAATTGCATACGCAATAACTGTAAAGTAAAGCTTTGTGTTCTAAGATTGCATCTACACTTAGTTTTCTTCTTAAACATTCTCATCTTTGAATTTAGAGAAATTCGTCAGAGGAATGATAATTATTTTAATTGATTTGGACAATTCAGTTAGAGGACTAATTTATAATTTTGTGTGCTGCTTTATAATTTACAAAGCATAACCTATGAACTAGGCTATTATTATTGTCATTTCAAATTGGAGAATACTGAGGCTCAGAATTTGGGACATAGGTTTTATAGTTAGTAAATTAAAAAGCCAATATAAATTCATGTTTAAAAAAATTCAGACAATGCTAGTGAAGTCTCCTTTCTGCTTTAGGCCCTCATTTGCTTTCTCAGAGGCAGCCATTCTTGCCAGTTTCTTGTGTGTATTTTCAGTAATAGTCTGTGTATATGCAAATAAGTATATACATATAGTGTATACATATATATTTTCTTTCGTGTAAGCTGTCTATTGTTTCACAGTTTGTTGTCATTATATTATTTTAGCTTAACTTATCTAGGAGATTGCTCTATATCATCACTTGTAGATCCCCCTCATTATTTTCCAAACCTCAGGGTATTCCTATATGTGAACTTACTGTTATTTATTTTACTAGCCACCTGTTGCTAGACATTTATTTTGTTTCTAATCTTTTGTTACTAGCAACTGTGCTGCAGTGGATACTCTTTTATGTGTTTTTGACCACATGTGTGAGCATATGGATTAATTTTTAGTAGGTATAATTGTTAGGCCAAAGGATACTTTTAATTTGCATAGATATTGCTAATTTGGGGTAGGCATAGTGGCTCACACCTATAATTTTGGTGCTTTGGGAGGCTGAGGTGGAAGGATTGATTGAAGCCAAGAGTTCAAGACCAGCCTGAGTTACACAGTGAGACCCATCTGGGACAAAAAAAAAAAAAAAAAAAAATTAAGTTAACTGGACATTGTGGTATGCACCTGTAGTCCTAGCAGGCATTCAGGATTACAGTGAGTTATGATTATACCACTGCACTCCAGCCTAGGTGACAGAGCTAAGACCCTATCTCCAGAAACACTGTAGCAGCACACATGTTTGAGTGTCATTTCCTCCACAGCTTGATGAACATAGTATGTTATTGTCAGTCCAATGATCAGAAAGATTTCAAACAGTTTCATTCTTTTGGTTTCTTTATGGTAAGGTTGAACTTATTTTTTTTTCTCTGAAACCATTTGTAGTTCCTCTTTTGTAAACTGCCCGTTCAGTTTTTTACCTGTTCTCTTGATGGGTTGTTTGTCTTCTCTCTCACTGATTGGTAAGAACTCTTCATATATTTAGGAAATTTGCCCTTCTTTGCAAAATTTTTTGAAAATGTTTTTTCTCTGAAATTTCTTTTGTTTTTGGCATTTTTGATTATGTAGAAATGTTTGTTTTGTATGTTTAATTTATCAGTCTTTTCTCTTAGAGCTTCTGCAAAATCTAGATTGTTAAACTTCAGGAGCAGAGGCAGAATAAAATAACTGCAAGAGCATACCTGTTCTGCCCCTGAGTAGTTCTGATATTGAGCAAATTACTTAACCTCTTAAGTGTACTCATTTGCATATTAGAAATAAACTACTGAGACTTCTTGGATATTATTGAGACCTCTCAAGCATGTTGTGTTTACAAAATGAACTGGTGAATAAAAAGGGCATACCATATATGTGGCTTTTAGTAAATATTATTTTCTTAGCCATTCCTGTAGTTGTCTAACTTGTTAAAAGCTGGCCTTATACCCTGCCTCATATACTGTGCTTTCCTATCACATAAATGTGAACTTTCTGAATATTTTGTGCAAAAATAAGATAGAAGTGAGGTAGAAGAAACTCACTTTTGTGATATAAATAATGCTTTCAATTGAATTAGAGGTGCAATTAAAAAATAAAGGTTGGGATCTTTTTAAAACTTGTTTTTATGTGGTAAAAATATACAAAGAAAAATAAGCTTCACTTCCTCCACCCTTTAAACTGGGGGTTATTATAATGGGAATTTAATAGTACCAGGAGTTTTTCATCTGAAATAATCAAACTGCTTATTCCTTATTGTATGTGCAATAAGAGTACAAACTTGATCAGGAATGCTAGGATAAGAACATATTTTTTGGGCTGGGCGTGGTGGCTCATGCCTGTAATTCCAGCACTTTGGGAGGCCAAGGCAGGTAGATCATGAGGTCAGGAGTTCGAGACTAGCCTGACCAATATGATGAAACCCTGTCTCTACTAAAAATACAAAAAATTAGCTGGGCGTAGTGGCAGGTGCCTGTAATCTCAGCTATTTGGGAGGCTGAGGCAGGAGAATCACTTGGACCCGGAAGGTGGAGGTTACAGTGAGCTGAGATTGCACCACTGCAGTCCAGCCCTGGTGACAGTGAGACTCTTGTCTCAAAACAAAATAAAACAAAACATATTTTTTGAAGGAAGACTTGTATATTACAGTACTTTATAATTTTTTGGATCATGGTTTCTCAACCTTGGCACTTTGAGATTTGTGGCTGGAGAATTTCTTGTTTTGGGAGGCTGTTGTGTGCATTATCGAGTGTTGTGCAGCATCCTTACCCATTAGACGTCAGTAACACCTTCACCAGTTGCAACAATCAGAAATATCTCCAGACACTGCCAAATATTTCCTGGGGTATTAAATTGCCTCTGGTTGAGAATCGCTAGCTTATTTATTTATTTTTATTTTAAAGTTTTAGTTTTTTTTGAGAGAGAGTCTCGCTCTGTCACCCACGCTATAGTACAGTGGTGTGATCTTGGCTCACTGTAACCTCCGCCCCTGGGTTCAAGCAATTCTCATGCCTCAGCCTCCCAAGTAGATAAGCTTACAGATATGCATCACCATGCCTGGCTAATTTTTTTGTATTTTTGGTAGAGATGGATTTTACTATGTTTGCCAGACTGGTCTCCATCTTCTGACCTCAAGTGATCCTCCTTCCTCAGCCTTCCAAAGTGTTGAGATTACAGGTGTGAACCACTGCACCTGGCCAAATCACTGATTAAGATATATACTTATTTATTATTATTATTATTGTTTGAGGCAGAGTCTGGCTCTGTCACTCAGTCTGGTGTGCAATGGCACGGTCTTGGCTCACTGCAACATCTGCCTACTGGGTTCAAATGAGTCTCCTACCTCAGCCTCCCAAGTAGCTGGGATTATAGGCACCTGCCACCATACCCAGCTAATTTTTGTATTTTTAGTAGAGTTGGGGTTTTACCATGTTGGCCAGACTGGTCTCAAACTCCTGACCTCAGATGATCCGCCCTCCTTGGCCTCCCAGATTCTGGGATTGTGAGTATGAACCACCATGCCCGGCCTAGATATATACTTTTTGTAATCCATTAAGACATATAAGATATACTTTCTAGGGGTGGGGACAAGGGAAAGAGTTTATCTTCATATTTTTATTCCTAAGCCTGCCATGAGCCATGAGTGACTCCTTGTGTATAAATACTGAGCATAAAAAACTAAAATGAGAAGACAACCTGAAATTGTGAACTTAGTTTTAAGTGTGATTTCTCTGCCTTTCTTAGTGTGATCTTCCCCTTCCCCAGATCCACTTTGGTTTGGAAACTTAGTGTGGTCTTATTTTAGTTGTGGAAGAATTCTACCTAGTGGGCTAAGTATTAATGCGGAGATCCTGGAAGGAAAACATTCTTATGCCACTGTGGAGAAGGAAGAGGACTGATGCTTCTAGAACTCCTAATAAATACTAAGTATTGTTAGATGATCTACATACATTATTTCACTTAATCTTCATAGCCTTTCTACAAGTAGGTATTAATCTTCTGTATTA
Organism: Alouatta palliata; assembly: GCA_004027835.1. Taxonomy (NCBI): domain Eukaryota; kingdom Metazoa; phylum Chordata; class Mammalia; order Primates; family Atelidae; genus Alouatta; species Alouatta palliata. The sequence goes on along the minus strand of PVKV010043521.1, from coordinate 8 downwards.
CTTGCTCA
>PVKV010043520.1:0-10005 GCA_004027835.1 Alouatta palliata | reverse complement strand
TGTCACCCAAGCTGGAGTGCAGTGGTGTGACCTTGGCTCGTGGCAAATTTGAACGTGGGCAAATCACAGATTCAAGTGATTCTCCTGCATCAGCCTCCTGAGTAGCTGGGATTCCAGGCACATGCTACCATGCCCAGCTAATTTTTTGTATTTCTTAGTAGAGACAGGGTTTCCCTGTGTTAGCCAGGATGGTCTCCATATGCTGACCTTGTGATCCTCCCGCCTCAGCCCCGCAAAGTGCTGAGATGACAGGCATGAGCCACCACACCTGGCCCAAGATTTGTACACCTTTCTTTAAGAGAGGCTGATGCAGTCTTTGACTGTAATTGAGGATTTGTCTGTTCCCCCTCTTAGTTGTTGCTTTGCATATTTTGCAGCCCTATTGTTTGGTGCATGTATGAGTATTACTGTCTTCTTCGTGGTTTGACTTTATATCATTATATCAAGTTTCTCTCTGCCACTGATAATTGTCTTTGCTTTGAAGTCTACTTTAACTGATATTAATATAGTAACTTCTGCTTTCTTTTGATTAATATTTGCATGATAATATATATTTTTTTGAGGCAGGATCTTGCTCTGTCACCCATGTGGGAGTGTAGTGGCACAATCTCAGCTCAATGCCATCTCGATCTCCTGGGCTCAAGGATTCCCCCTACCTAGTTTTAAAATTTTTTGTAGAGAAGAGGTCTCACTATGTTGCCCAGGCTGGTCTCAAACTCCTAGGCTCAAGCAATGATATTCCCCTCCCCTCCCCATTTTTTTTTTTTGCCGGGTTTCACTGTTGCCCAGGCTAGAGTGCAGTGGTGCGATCTCAGCTCACTACATCCTGTCTCCTGGGCTCAGGTGATCTTCCCACCTCAGCCTCCCAAGTAGCTGGCTGGGACCACAGGCTGGCACCATCACACCTGGCTGGTTCTTTTGTATTTTTGTAAAGAGTGGTTTGGCTATGTTGTCCAGGCTGGTCTCAAACTCCTGGGCTCCAATCCACCCACCTCAGCCTCCCAAAGTGCCAGGATTACAGACATGAGCTAGCGTGTCTGGCAATCATTTTACTTTCAACCTGCCTGTATTGTCATGCTTAAAATGAATTTTAGCTGGGCATGGTGTCTCACAGCTGTAATCCCAGCACTTTGGGAGGCCAAGGCAGGCAGATCACTTGAGGTCAGGAGTTCAAGACCTGCCTGGCCAACACAACCCCATCTCTACTAAAAATACAAAAATTAGCCAGACATGGGTGACAGGTGTCCATAATCTCAGCTACTCAAGAGGCTGAGGCAGGAGAATAGCTTGAACCCAGGAGGCAGAGGTTTCAGTGAGTCTAGATCACACCACTGCACTCCAACCTGGGGGATAGAGCAAGACTCTGCCTCTGAAAAACAAAAAAGAAAGGAAATTTCTAACAGGCAGCATCTAATTGGGTCATGTTTTAAAGTCTGCTCTGTTAATTTCTGTCTTTAATTAGCATATAAAGACCATTAACATTTAATATAATTATGGACATGTTTGGCTGAATTCTTTTTTGTTGGTTTGTTCTTTTTCTCTTCTCCGTTTCCATTGTCCTGCCGTCCTATGGAGTACTTCTTTATACTTTTCTTTTGGTTTATCAATGGTGTTTTCATTTGTTTGTTTGTTTGTTTTTTGAGATAGAGTTTCGCTCTTGTTGCCTAGGCTGCAGTGCAATGGCATGATCTTGGCTCACTGCAACCTCTGCCTCCCAGGTTTAAGCAATTTTCATGCCTCAGCCTCCCAAGTAGCTTGGATATTTTGCATTGTTAGTAGAGATGGGGTTTCTCCATGTCGGTCAGGCTGGTCTTGAACTCCTGACTTCAGGTGATCTGCTTGCCTTGGCCTTCCAAACTGCTGGGATTACAGGCATAAGCCACTGCACCCCAGCCTATCAATGGTGATTTTAAGTGTATATATTTTATGTAGCTTTTTAGTAGTTTCTGTAGGTATTACATTATATATACATAACAAGAGGGGTCCCCTATCACCCCAAGTCCAAGGGGTACCCCAAGTGGGGTGCTGCTGCACCGTGTCAGGCCAGAGTCCCCGGCAGAGCTGAGGCAGCTGCACAGGGCAGCCACCAAGAATGCCAGGAATGCAGAGTGGCCACATCCTTCCCGCTCCTCTTTCTTCCCCTCTCCCCAGGCCCAGCCCAGAACAAGATATTCCCTGTCCAGGGAAACCCAAGTCCAGTCCCTTTGTGGAAAAACCACAGGACATCTGGTAGCACCGTACCTGCACTGGGACAGAGCATTCAACATGGGGGAGCTGGAGAGGGGGCATGGGGTGCCACTGGGGAGGATACAGGGGTCTGAGGGGCTGGCTCTGGGTGGGCTCAGCACATGTGAGGACCTATTACATACTAAGGGCTTCATGTGAATTAACTCAGTCTCACATCAACCCTGGGAGCTCTAGAGATGGCATGCCCTGCCTTGGGCTCCTCCCTTCAAGTCCAGCCCATCTCAGCCCTTTAGTTTAGCTACAGGTCTGGGGCATTACTCTAGTGGGGTCAGGTGTAGCCAGACAGAGATGTGGAGGCCCAGCCTTGGATCAGTTCCTTGGCAGGTGAAGAATGGAGAAAATGCAGAGGCATGGGATGAGCTGCAGCCCTCACAATGCCCAAAACCACCCCAAAGTGACTGGAGACCAAGGGACTGTCTACACGAGAAATTCTCCCATTTAGAAATAGGTGTAACTGAGACCCAGAGGGGCCACATGGCTTGCTCAAAGTCATAGAACTGTCATCCAGTGGAGCTGTGATTTGAATCCTGGTCTTTATTTCTGCTCCTTACCTGGGGGTTCCTCACTGTCCCTCCCTTCTCTGCTAGCTCCCCAAAGTCTAGCTGGTTCTGTTTCAGTGTTTTGTCCAGTACGGACTTTGGGTTCCCAGGGGGCCAGGGTCAGGTAAAAAGGATCCCAGCCACACTACCTGACCTTGTTTACCTCCCAAAAGAATGTAAGGCATTCTTCCCCTTCCCAGGCTGTGAGTCAGCTCTCAGCGGTGTGTCACAGGCTGGCTGCCGGCTGCCAGTCCCCCATGCAACCCCCGCTGGACCCCTGCCCCTTGCCTCTCACCTGGTGACATCACTGATGTCACCCTCCCTGCACCCCCAAGGATCTCACCAGGCCTCCAGTTGCCATGGCGATGGCTCACAACAGGAAGCACAGCCTCATCCAGGCTGGTGCTGGGACAGAAACACAGGGAGCCACACTAAGGACTGAGCCACATTGTCAGCCCTGTAAAAACAAAACAGGACAAAAAGATTTAATGAGAACAATCAGCCCAAAGAAAAAGGAAAAAACAAAGGCCAAAAAACAAAGCCAAATAGCCTGAAGGCAGGGGGCTGGTGGGGCTCCAGGGACCCCACGTTTTCCCGCCCAACACAATGTGGGCTCAATTACTTTATTCTCAGAAAGAGGCTCCTGAGGGTGAGCAGCCGCTGCTGAGGCTCCTCCGCTGAGACCTCCAAAGCTACCCCTGGCCACCCCTGGGAACCCCGACCCAGGTCCAGCTCTGTGCCCTCTACTGAAGGCTTTGGGGGACTGGATGGGCTAGCCCTGCCCCCACCTCCCCAAGTATTACCCCTCCCAAGTCCTGCTAAGGGACGTATTCATTTCAGTGGAAGAAAGAGCACGAGCTACCGGGTCACCCAGATTAAAAAAAATCTACTCCTAGGCCAAGCAAGGTGGCTCATGCCTTGTAATCCCAGCACTTTAGGAGGCCGAGGTGGATGGATCACCTGAGGTCACAAGTTCAACACCAGTCTGGCCAGCATGGGGGTGAAACCCCGTCTCTACTAAAAATTTTTATAAAAATGACCTGGGCATGGTGATGCATGCCTATAATCCCAGCTATTCAGAAGGCTGACGCATGAGAATCACTTGAACCTGGAAGGTGGAGGTTGCAGTGAGCTGAGATAGTGCCACTGCACTCCAGCCTGGGTGACAGAGCAAGACTCTGTCTCAAAAAAAAAATCTACTCCTAGCCCAGCTGCTGCCTCATTGTGAGATTCTGTGCAAGTGAAAATTTCTCTTGCACCTCAGCTGCCTCATTGGTTTTGGAACCCTCACCATTATCAACATCCACCTCTGTACCTCACAGAGGTGTTGCAAAACTCAGGTGAGCTGGCACATCATCCAGCACCCAGTAGGTGCTCAACGCATGCTCAACTCATGGAGGATGAATGAATGGGGCAGAAATTCTGTGGAGGCAGCTAGCTCAGCTCTGAACTAACCACCAGAGATGGGCAAGATGCCCCAAGGGTAGGGGGCTCCCCATTGCCAGAGGGGTCAGGCTTGTGAAGGCTTGGTGGGACTTCTTAGAAGGCTCTGAGCCCTGGAACAGGAGGGTGTAGGGGATGAGCAAGGCTCCATTCCTCAGCATAAGGCTCTGGCCCAGTGGTCCTGTCTGGATAATCCCATCTAGTCTGGTATCTGGCCGATGCCTTCACCGTGTCTGTGGGAAGAGACCCTGCAGTGTCAGTGAGCAGTTGGTGGTGGTAGGACCCCTGACTCTTTCTCCATTGCCTGGAGAGTGTAGGCCCTGGGGCAGAAGAGGCCATTATTCTAGTTCATTTAGGAATGTGATAGATAAGAATGATCCCCACCTGGGCGCAGTGGCTCATGCCTGTAATCCCAGCATTTTGGGAGGCCAAGATGGGTGGATCACCTGAGGTCAGGAGTTTAAGACCAGCCTGGCCAACATGGTTAAACCCCATCTCTACTAAAAATACAAAAGTCAGCTGGGCATGGTGGCAGGCACCTGTAATCCCAGCTACCTGGGAGGCTGAGGCACGAGAATCTCTTGAATCTAGGAAGCAGAGGTTGCAGTGAGGCGAGATTGTGTCATTGCGCTGCAGCCTGGGCAACAAGAGCAAGACTCCATCTCAAATTAAAAAAAAAAAAGACTGATCCCCATGGGACAGTGGCAGAGCCGGACTCCAACCACATAGTCAGGTCAGGCCATCCCCTGCCATGTGGCTCGGCCCAGCACCTGTTGTTGGCCCACTGGTTCCTGCCAATGGTTGCTGACAGAGCAAGGCCTTGTGGGGCCTGGCTGGGCAGTGGGGAACGGGATGCTTAGGCGAGGAGGCTGAGTGAGGTTCAGAGCCTGGCTCCAGGTGGTCAGAGAGGCCACATGGGGGAAATGGAACAGAAAACTGACAGGACTTCGTTTGATGAGGACTAAAATGGTAGCTGTTCCACTCAGGGACATGAGTGTGGCAGTGAGAAAACCCAAGATATCCTGGCCATGGGACCCAGATCCGTGTACCTGGAGTCAAAGTTGGTGTCACAAAATAAAGAGAGATTCCATGGAAAAGAGGCTGGAGCCAGATCGCAGAGGGCCTTGAGTGTCACAGTTGGGAGTCAGGAGTCAATACCTTAGGCACCAAGAAACTGCTAGTGGCTTTTGATCAAAGTAGTGATGTCTGTAGCCAGGTAATTTAGGGTGATGCCTCTGAGGGGATGAGGAGCAGAGGATGCACCAGGAAACAGCATAGGATGGGAGGTCAGCAGACCAAGGCACCAGGTCTGCTGACGTGGCTTCTTTACTTTTGAACTTAGTAATAATGAGACATAATAGACATTCAGTCAGGCCAGGTGCAGTGGCTCATGCCTGTAGTCACAGCATTTTGGGAGGTTCAGGCAGGTAGATCACTTGAGGTGAGGAGTTCAAGACCAGCATGACCAACATAGTAAAACCCCACCTGTAGTTAAAAAAATATTAGGCTGGACATGGTGGCTCACACCTGTAATCACAACACTTTGAGAGGCTGAGGCATGTGAATCACTTGAGGTCAGGAGTTTGAGTCCAGCCTGGCCAACATGGTGAAACCCCGTCTCCAGTAAAAAACACAAAATTAGCTGGGCATGGTGGCACACACCTGTAATCCAAGCTACTTGGGGGGCTGAGGCAGGAGAATTGCTTGAACCGAGGAGGCGGAGGTTGCAGTGATGCAGTGAGCTGAGATCATGCCATTGCACTCCAGCTTGTGCAACAAGATTGAAACTCCATCTGGAAAAAAAAAAAGGTGTTCAATCAATATTTATTGAATGAGTGAATGGCAGCTACCTTATACTGTGATATTTATTTTGCATACATTGTCTTGTCAATTTTCACTACAACCCTACAAAATAGACCTAATTCTCCCTGGCTTTACAAATGAGAAAATGGAGGTTCAGAGAGGTTGAGGGACCTAATCCAGGCTGCACAGCATGCTATGGTGGAGCTAGAGTCCAGCGCAGATGACCCCACCTGCCATCTCACATGGCAGTTTACCCCAGTGCTGGGCTCTGGGCCAGGCCTTGGGGACACACAGATACTCGAGCTCCAACCATGTGTCTGAGCAGCCCCCACATTAGAGGCCTTGTTTCCCAGCTGTGGACTTAGGGCTGAGGGAGGGGGCTGTCCTGGGCCCAGCTGGGGGAAGGCAAGACTGGGACAGGGGAGATAGAGAGGGGTGGCCCGAGAAGAGGCAGGATAACCATGAGGCACTTTCAGGAAAGAAGCAGAGGCCAGGGCTTGGTGAGGGGAGAAGGGGACGAGGGGAGAAGCAGATGTGCTGAGGGGCAGGAGCAGGCAATCAAGGGCTGGGAAGAAATGAATCTCAGCAACAGCCCCGGGTCCCAAACACAGGCAGGTGAGGGATGGTATGAGCGGGCTGCACCTGGGGCCCCAGGTGGGACCCAGAAAAGACATACACCTCCTACTGCCCTCTATCCTCCATCCCATGATGCTCATGCACCTGCCCCTCCGGCCCCCGTCTGGCCAGGGTGTGCGAGGGCTGAGGACCTCTTCCAATCCCTGGTGGAAATCCTCTCGGGAGCTGTTGAAAGGGGCTGTAGGAAGGGCTGTAGTCTGTGGGTGGCTTGGGTCTGGAGCAAGGGAGGAGTGGGGAGCCGGCAGCACAGGGAGGCTCCTGGAAAAAGCCCATGGGAGGGGCGCCAGGGATCCTTGGATAAGAAGGGACAAAGGGTCTCCATGATGGCACAGGAAGGGGTGCTGGCCTCAGAGTCACCAGGCAGGAGCTCTCATTTTGGTTCTGCTCCACACGAGGGGTGGAATTCTCAGCAAGTGATTCCCCTCCCTGGGCCTCAGTTTCCCCATCTGTAACAGGAGGGCATCAGACCCCGGTGAGAGGCAGCAGGCAAGCCTGGTGCTTACGAATGTGGGTCTGGTTGGGGATGGACCGTCTGGGCTCAATCCTGGCTCCAGTGGCCGTGCAGACAGGCCCCATGGTGAGTGCCTTCAGAAAACAGGAGGTGTCCCAGCCTGCAGGTGTGCAAATGTCTGGCTCCATCACTCCACAGCTGAGTGGCTTTGTGAGACTCTTAGCGTTCTCTTCCATTTTCCGGTGACACATCCATCATCCATAGCCCTCCTCCCTGTAGAGTGTGCTGATGGTGGACGCTCAGGTAGGGAAAGCAGATGGGGCAAGTCCCTGCCAGGACCTGCTGTGGGTCCTGCTTCTGGCTTCCATAGGGCTCCATCCACCCAACACTCGGGAAGCGGGGACTGAGCACTGGGCAGCTGGACGCTGGGGTCCTGGCGCCACCTGGTGGGAAGAGAGAGTACTGCTGTCACGGGACGGGAACAGCACCAAGCACCCTGTAGCCATCCCTCTCTGTTTTTTATTCAACCTGGGCTGATCTTCTTCCAATTTTAAATTTAATTTTTTGGCCAGGTGTGGTGGCTCATGCCTGTAATCCCAACACTTTGGGAGGCCATGGCACGCGGATCACGAGGTCAGGAGTTTAAGACCAGCCTGGTCAACGTGGCGAAACCCGGTCTCTACTGAAAGTACAAAACATAGCCAGACATGGTCGTGGGTGCCTGTAATCCCAGCTACTAGGGAGGCTGAGGCAGGAGATCGCTTGAACCTGGAGGCAAAGATTGTAGTGAGCCGAGATCACACTACTACACTCCAGCATGGGCAACAGAGTAAAACTCCGTCTAAAATATAAAATAAAACTTTAAATTTAATTTATTTAAGGATGGAGTCTTGCTATATTGCCCTGGCCGGTCTTGAACTCCTAGGCTTAAGCAATCCTCCTGCCTGGGCACCTCTGTAACAGCTTTCCCTACTCCCCCTGTGCTGCCCCATCTTCTGCCCCTTGTCTGCGCTTTCTGCAGACCAGCCTCTCACTGGGCCTTCATCTATTCAAACACAGGACCCCTATTGCTTGGATGGCCCCAGGCAGAGCACCATAAAGGTGACTGAATAAGGCAGTTCCCTGTCCCTCCTGGAGAAGCTCCCAGGCTGCTGGGGGAGACACTTAGACCACAGCAGGAGCAGGGCTGTGGCTGAGGGGAGCCCAGAAGTTTTGCTGGGGGCAGGCAGAGGGGTAGCCAGGGGAGGCTGTGGAGGAGGAGCTGGTCAGGCTTCATTTTGAAAGCTGGAAGCAATAGTGATGATGGAAGCATTTAGTAAGCAGAGAGGGGGTGGGGAGGTGTGCCAGTGCAGAATGGCCCTGAGCTGAGAGCCACAGAGGTATTGTTCTAGGGAGTGACGTGGTTACCCCACTGCCAGTGTGGGATGGTGGAGGTGGCTGAAGTGAGAGATACTGGTGGCTGCATCTTGGAGGGTGAGCAGCGGTGGCTATAGAGGTTGGGAGACAGGGATGGTGAGAGACGGAGGGAGGTGAGCCAGAGGAGGACCTGGAACACTCCTTGGGTACCTGGCTTGACCGGCTCAGTTCACCTGGACAGGTAGGTACTTGAAAAAGGGGAGGAGGATGGGGAGGGAGAGGAGAAGGGGAAGGGGAGGAGGAGTGGGAGGAAGAGGTGACCTGGAACAAAAGAGAGCAGTGTGCTCAGGTCTTCGTATGTTCAGTCTGAGAGGTCGTGAGACTTCCAAGAGGAGGCATCCTCGAGGCAGTTGCATTGGGATATGTGATGTAACTAGGGAAGACGTCACAGTACCTGATGACCTGTGAGTTAGGGAAAAACAGTCTAGAATGTTCCTTTGGTATAGCCTAAGACGGTGCTTCTCACAAATGAACATGCACGTGAGTCCCCTGGGGGTCCAGCTACACGGCAGGTTCTGACTCAGCGGGTGTGGGGTGGCACCTGAGAATCTGCATTGCTGACAAGCTCCTGAGTCAGGTTGGTGCTGCAAGTTGAGGATAGAAGGCCTAAGATGCTCAGAGGATGGTGGCAGTCAACCTTGAGATCAGGAACCCAGACAGAGGTGGAGGTAGGTCTGAGAGTTTGGGGTTTTATAAGCTCTACAGATGTTTCTGATGCCTGAGCATGTAAAGCAAGCCAGACATGGGTATAGACATACTATGGAGAGGGGGGTTGGCTGCATAATTGGTGGGATCCCATGCAGAATGAAAACATGGGGCCCTTTGTTCTATAGTTGTTATGAATTTCAAGACAGCAGAGCATGAAGCCACATGCCTGGCCTTTTGAGGAGGGAAGCCGTCTGTGACTGACAGACCACCTGCCCATGAAGCTGGTCCTCCTGTGGTGTGGGGTCGAGGCAGGAGGTGGGGGGCTGCTCTCTTATGACTTCTGATACCCCCGTGAAAAGAGAAGGCCCAGCTCGGTGGAGGGCACTATGCTTTTCCAGACTGGGGCATCCAAACTGACCTCCTCCCTGCCCCATATACCAGTTAATTTAGCCCGTCTTCTCCCTCTCTCTCTCTTTAATGTGATTACCTCTCTCCATTCTGTTGTATGGTCCTAGTCTAGGTCACGTGCTTATCTTCACTGGGCCATGCAGGGGCCTCTTGGGTAGCCCACCCACCTCAGTCCTGCTTCTCTCCAGCCAAGGTCCACACAGCTACAGAGGCCACCCCCAGCTGCCTTCCCTTAGAGATTATATTCATGGCCCCTTTTTTATTACTTAAAAATTATGCCTGTATAGTATATATACATATATATTATTATATATATACATACATGGTGTTATACATGAATGTAATTTATATTTTATATATATATATATATATATATATATATATATATATATATATATATATACACACACACAA
>PVKV010043519.1:0-10009 GCA_004027835.1 Alouatta palliata | reverse complement strand
TCTGGGCATAGTGGCTCATGTCTGTAATCCCAGCACTTTGGGAGGCTGAGGTGGGTGGATCACTTGAGGTCAGGAGTTCGAGACCAGCTTGGTTAACATGGTGAAACCTCATCTTCATTAAAAATACAAAAATTAGCCGGGTGCGGTGGCTCACACCTGTAATCCCAGCACTTTGGGAGGCCGAGGCGGGTGGATCACGAGGTCAAGAGATTGAGACCAGCCTGGCCAACATGGTAAAATTCTGTCTCTACTAAAAATACAAAAAAATTTTCTGGGCGTAGTGGCGCACGCCTGTAGTCCCAGCTGCTCGGGAGGCTGAGGCAGGAGAATTGCTTGAACCCTGGCGGCGGAGGTTGCAGTGAGCCGGGGTCGTGCCACTGCGCTCCAGCCTGGCGCCTGATGATGAGTGAGACTCTGTCTCAAAAAAAAAAAAAAAAAAAAAATTTCACAGTCAGCATCCAGCCCATTGAGGTCACTTTTCTGCTCAGAATCTTCATTGTCCATATGTTTCCATGCAATATCATCTTCCATTCCATTAAAAGCTTTGCTCGTGCAGCATTTCTTGAAAGAACGCTCCACTATCCTTTCGTGGACTTCCTCCCAACCTGCTTACTCCTGTTCTGCAGATTTTGCCCAGGTGCTTTCTTGATCTTATCAGAAGGTGTCAATGGAAGGTTTTGGGAAACAAGCAGGACTCATGTCCCTTCCTCAAATGGTCCTTAAGTCATTTTTGATGAAATACGAAGGGGGTGCTGTTGTCCAGTTAGGCCACTGGAAATAATGACCAGAACCAATTAGGTCAGGCCACCACCTGATCTAACCCGTAGCAATTGTGGGATGCCACTGATTTAAACACACATCCTGATTTCAGAGGTACTATAATGTGAAAAAGGGCGTGTCATCGAATTTTTAAAAACAGTGCAATAAGGCTAGATGCAGTGGCTCACACCTGCAATCCCAGCACTTTGCAAGCTGAGGTGGGGATCAGTTGAACCCAGGAGTTTGAGACCAGCCTGGGCAACATAGCAAGACTCTAAGTCTACAAAAAAATTTAAAAATTGTCCAAGAATGGTGGCATGTGCCTGTAGTCTCAGCTACTTAGGAGGCTGAGGCTGGAGAATTGCTTGAGCCCAGGAGGTTGAGGTTGCCGTGGGCCATGACTGAGCCACTGCACCCCAACCTGGGTGACAAAGCAAGATTGTCTCAAAAAGAAAAAAACTCACAGGGTTTTATGTGAAGATGAAATGAGGTAAATGACCAGAGGCCCCAAAGTGCTCGGCTCAGCATGGGCTGTTCCTTGGCATTGCTCAACTCTCCCTGACTCCTCTCGACCCACGGTATTGCCCTACCTTGCAGGGCCAGCTCAGGTTTATAGCGACAATAGCTGCCCCTTGCAGACGTGATCTCAAAGCCATAAAGGCTTTTACGGTTTCACTCTCCCCCCATGAGATAAGCTTGGGGAGCCCTTCCCAAGGCCGGGGAGCAATCTCAGAGCCAGAGCAGGGGCGGGGGGTGGCTGGGCGTTGCACAAGTTGGGAAATGGAACAAGTTTTATGGCCCCAGCTTCGCTAAAAATATCACGTTCTCAGATCCTCGGCTGGAATCTGCTAGAGAAAGCTCAGCACCTGCAGTGATGCTCATTCCTTCATTCTTCCACTCATTCTATGCAAAGGGAATAGCGTGCAGGTCACACCAGTGTGGATATTCTCACTTCGCCACTGTTATGCTGTGGGCGGACCCAGCACAAGCCACTTTCCCCTCAGCTGTATAGCAGGGCTAGTCCATTTCACCTCCCCCACAATCTCAGCAAGGTGAGTGGGTAAGGCCAACAGGCCAGCACACACAGCGCCTGGTAGATCCACAACAAATTTGCTAGAATCCCTTTCATTCACCAACTATATCGATCTTTTTTGTTTCTGTTTTTTGAAACAGGATCTCACTTTGTCTCCCAGGCTGGAGTGCAACGATGCAATTATGGTTACCGAAGCCTAGAACTCCTGGGTTCAAGCAATATTCCTGCCCCAGCTTCCCGAGTAGCTGGGACTACAGGCTCACAGCACCCTGCCTGGCTAATTTGTTTTATATTTGCAGAGATGGGGGTCTCACTATGTTGCCTGGTGGGTCTTGAACTCCTAGGCACCCTAGGATAGCTCCAAGCAATCCTCCCACCTTAGCCTCCCAAAGTTCTGGGATTACAGGTGTGAGCCACCACGCCTAGCCCCATGTTGTTTGTATCCGTAGTTTGCTTTTTTGTTGTTGCTGAGCAATCTTCTATTGACTTTTTTTTTCTTTGATAGACACAGGGTCTCACTCTGTCATCTCGGCTGAAGTGCAGTGGCTTGATCATTGCTCACTGCAGCCTTGAATTTTGGGGTCAAACGATTCTCCTGGCTCAGCCTCCAGAGTGGCTGGGACCACTGGTGTGTGCCATCACACCTGGCTATATTTTTTCTTTTTGAATTTTTTGTAGAGACAGAGGGTCTTGCTATGTTGCCCAAGCTGGTCTTGAACTCCTGGCCTCAAGCGATTCTCCCTTTTTTGCATCCCAAAGCTCTGGGATTACAGAAGTGAGCACCGTGCCCAGCCCCAATGACTTTTAAAGTTCTCATCTATGCAACTTGGACTTTTTTAGCTTCAGCCCCAACTTTTTCCCAAGCTCTAGACTCATATCCAAAGAGTCCCTGGATGTTTAATTGGCATCTCAAATAGCACATCCAAAACCAAGCTCTTTGTTTTCTCACCCAAATTTGTAGCTTCTCCAGTCTTCCACTGCCAATGGACAGCACCACCTGCCCCAGAGTTATTTCTTCTCTTCACACATCTAAGCAAGTTCTTTGCTATTCTACTTTCAAAACACTCCACTCTGACTGCTTGTCACCACCAGCACCTCTATTCATTTTCTATTGCTGCATCACAAATTGCCACAAATGTAGATGCTTAAAACACTGCCCATTTGTTGGCTGGGTGTGGTGGCTCATGCCTGTAATCCCAGCACTTTGGGAGGCCAAGGTGGGCAGATCACCTGAGGTCAGGAGTTTGAGACCAGGCTGGGCCAACATGGTGAAACTCCGTCTCTACTAAAAATACTAAATTAGCCGGGCATGGTGGTGCACGCCTGTAATCCCAGCTACTCGGGAGACTGAGGCAGGAAAATCACTTGAACCTGGGAAGTGGAAGGTTGCAGTGAGCCCAGATCATGCCATTGCACTCCAGCCTGGGCAAAAAGAGTGAAACTCCATTTCAAAAAAAAAAAAAAAAAAAGAAAAGAAAAAGAAAACCGCTGCCCATTTGTGATCTCACAGGTCTATAGACCAGCAGTCCGGATGTGACGTGACTGGGTTCCCTGCTCAAGTTCTTAAACAACTGGGTTGGGTGCCTACCTGAGGGCTTAAGGAAGGATTCATGCTCATTCATGCTGTTGCCTCCATTCAGTTCCTCATGGTTGTCGGACTGTTACCCTGTCACCATTTCCTTGCTGGTTGTCAGCCAGGGCTCTCTCAGCTTCTAGAGGCCACTTGCATTCCTTGCCATGTGGCCCCCTTTGTCTTCAAAGCCAGCAACAGAGACTCTCCCTTATGTGGAATCCTTCTCACATTTCTAATTTCATAGAAAGAGCCCAGTTCCCTTTAAGGCCTCACCTGATTAGGCCAGGCCCACCAAGGAATATCTCCCTATCAGAGTCAGCTGGTTTGGGACCTTAATTACATCTGCAAAATCTCTTCACTGGAGCACCTAGATTCATGCCTAATTGAATAACTGAAAGAAGGTGTGTATGTACCAAGGACAGGCATCTTAGGGGGGCATCTTAAAATTCTGCCCACTAGCCAGGCGCAGTGGCTCACACCTGTAATCCCAGCACTCTGGGAGGCCGAGGTGGGTGGATCACAAGGTCAGGAGATCCAGACCAGCCTGGTCAACATAGTGAAACCCTGTCTCTACTAAAAATACAAAAATTAGCTGGGCGTGGTGGCAGGCACCTGTAGTCCCAGCTACTCAGGAGGCTGAAGCAGGAGAATCGCTTAAACTGGGAGGCAGAGGTTGCAGCAAGCCGAGATGGCGCCACTGCACGCCAGCCTGGGCAACAGAGTGAGACTTCGTTTCAAAAAAAAAAAAAAAAAAATTTCTGCCCACTACACAACCCTAGTCCATGGTGCCATTATCTTTCACCTGGACCACAGCACAGGCCATCTGTGGGCTTCTCTGCTTCCACTGTTGTTCCACGTAGTCCATTCTCTATATAGCAGAGAGTGGCCTTTTCAGAACCTCAAGCATCATATCACTTTTTTTTTTTTTTCAGACGGAGTCTTGCTCTGTCACCAGTCTGGAGTGCAGTGGTGTGCGATCTCAGCACACTGCAACTTCCGCCTCCCGGGTTCAAGCAATTCTCCTGCCTCAGCCTCCGGAGTAGCTGGGATTACAGGCACGCGCCACCACACCCAGCTAATTTTTGTATTTTTAATAGAGATGGGGTTTCACCATGTTGGCCAGGATGGTCTCGATTTCCTGAATTCGTGATCCACCCACCTCAGCTTCCCAAAGTGCTGGGATTACAGGTGTGAGCCACTGCACCTGGCCTCATATCACTTCTCTATTCAAAAATAAAGAGCTTCCCACTACACCAATAAAATCCAAGATCTTTCTCATGGCCTGGAAGCATCCCTCAGGTCTCACCCCTGCCCACCTCTCAGACTCAGAAAAATGTTCAACACATCATAGGCATTCACTAAATATTTGTAGAATGAATGAATGAGTGAATGAAAGTCTCGGGGACTAGTTCTTTTCTCTATTCCACTCTACCATGTTGGTGTGGACGTTACTACCTGGTCCAGTACCTGCGTGTCTTCACTGGTCTCCCGGCTGACAGTTACACCCCTTCCACTGTCTGACACAAAGCAGCCAGGGTGATGTTTTGAAGACACAGATCTGGCCGGGTGCAGTGGCTCACGCCTGTAATGCCAACACTTTGGGAGGCTGAGCCAGGCAGATTGCTTGAGCTCAGGAGTTTGAGAAAAGCCTGGACAGCATGGCAAGACCCCACTCTACTAAAAACACACACACAAAAAAATAGTTGTGCACGCCTGTGGTCTCAGCTATTCAGTAGGCTGAGGTAGGAGGATCACTTGAGTTCAGAGGGTGGAGGTTGCAGTGAGCTGTAATTGCACCACTGCACTTCAGCCTGGGTGACAGAGGGAGACCCTGCCTAAAACAAATATATATATATAGATATATATTTTATATACATGTACAGATATGCCCACAACCTTCACTGCTCTCAAATCTCCAGTGGGCCTGGCGCAGTGGCTCACACCTGTAATCCCTTGGGGAGGCTGAGATGGGCAGATCACTTGAGGTCAGGAGTTTGAAACCAGCCTGGCCAACATGGTGAAACCACTTCTCTACTAAAAATACAAAAATTAGCTGGGCATGTGGCCGGTGTCTGTAATCCCAGCTACTTGGGAGGCCAAGTCAGAACTGCTTGAACCTAGGAGGTGGAGGTTGTAGTGAGCCAAGATCGCGCCACTGTACCCCAGCCTGGGTGACAGAGCAAGACTCCCTCTCAAACAAAGAAAGAAACAGAAACCTCTTGTGGCTTCCTTCTCCCCGGAGGAAATTCCAGACTCCTCTGTCTAGTAATTGTGGTCCCCACTACCTGGGTGCGGACCAGCTGTCCAAGTGAGCAAGCTTCCAGAAGTGGGAGGAGGGCCTCCAGTGAAACTGGGGGAGTTTTAGAAACATACTGGAAAGTATTAAGTGATGTTGTCCCCAAAGTCTGTCCTTTACAGGTCGTCTCTCTGCAAACTTAAAGGAGAAAGTCTGAGAAAGTCTCCGTTGGGTATGCGTCTGCCTTTAACGTCTTTGTACTGTTTGCCAGTTTTCCCTTTTAATACAAAAGAAAGAGCAGAGCTTTCCCTGAGGCCATTCCACCTGGCTGCAGCTGGAGAACTGTTTTTTCACTAATTTTGCAATCACCTCTAATTTACGGCAAATGATGCTGGTGTCCTATTGATGTCAGTGACCTGAAGTTTAAAGGGAATCACTGTGAACTGATTTAATGAAAAATAAGTCATGGAAGTTACAGCAGTCCTCGGGCACGGAGAGGTCAAGGTGGCCTGTGCACCGAAGTTGGAAAACGCCAGCCCACTCCTGCCCCATCCATAGAGTTCCCGCAGCCTCCTCCCGATGCTGCTCACTCCTCAGCCTCGAGTGCACTTCTGTCTTGCCTCATTATTGCCTCTGAATCCTCCTTCAAAGCACACGCCACTCCCTTTCCCAGAGTGCAGTCACCTTGCCCTCTCTACCACCTCACCAGCTGTCACCCTCGCCCTTTTAGCTCTTGTCGACTGCTTCTTATTTCCCCTGTCCATGTGGAAACTGAAAGCTCTAGGAGGGAGGCACCTCAGGCTATTGCTTCTCCATGATCCCAGGCACTCGGCACAGGGCTTTGCCGGTCGACATCTGTTGTGAGATGAGCTTTCCACCGCTTTCACTACTTCTGGGCCCACCACACAGTGACAGAGTCACCAGTGTCTTCCTCAAGGCCTCATGTTGGTCCCTGGAGTCAGACAGCGGCCACACCAGCTATGGAGTGTGACCAGCTGCTGACCTTAGGCAAGCCCCTTCCTGTCTCCTCCTCAGCCTGTGTCCTCATTTCTTTTTCTTTCTTTCTCTCTTTCTTTCTTTCTTTCTTTCTTTCTTCTTTCTTTTTTTTTTTTGTGGCAGGGTCTCACTCTGTTGCCCAAGCTTGAATGCAGTGGCACGATCTTAGCTCGCTGTAACCTCTGTCTCCTGGGTTCAAGCAATTCTACTGCCTCAGCCTCCCAAGTAGCTGGGACTACAGGCATGTACCACCACATCCAGCTATTTTTCTTTTTTGTACTTTTAGTAGAGACAGAATTTTACCATGTTGGTCAGGCTGGTCTCAATCTCCTGACCTCAGGTGATCCACCTGCCTCTGCCTCCCACAGTGCTGGGATTATAGGCGTGAGCCACGGTGCCCGGCCTTGTTTTCTCATTTGTGAAACACAGCCACAAGAACGATGACCGCAGAGGGTGTTGTGGGGATTAAATTATGTCCAGCCATGTTTGGCAAAGAGGAAGAGCCTGGTAAATGTCCTTGGCATTATGATTTGGTGTCTAGCTCCACCATTGTCAAACAGCTGCCTGGGATCCTGTGATTCAGGTCCCTGAGATCACATCCTGGAATTTACATATGATACGTGGATCTGAGAAATGAAGATCAAAGGTTATCTGGGTCCACAAATGAGGAAGTAGGACGATCTCACCAATGTGGGATGACAGGCCATTCACACTGCAGGGAACATTCTTTGGATCTTCAAGCAGCCTGTCAGCCAGGGTCCCTTCTACTTCTGGTCCTTCTGGTCCCCACTCTAAGCAATGATGGGATGGTGGAATAAGCAGCTTCTAGTAGTAGCATGGCTTGGGGAAACAAGCTTTCAGAAGAGCTATAAAGAGGTCAGCCCAGCCAACATAGCAAAACTTCATCTCTACTAAAAACAAAAATAAAAAAAAATTAGCCAGGTGTGCTGGCATACTGTACCCTAGCTACTCAAAAGGCTAGGGTGGGAGGATTGCTTGAGCTTTGGAAGCAGAGGTTGCAGAGAGCTATGATGGCACCAGTGCACTCCAGCCTGGGTGACAGAGTGAGACCCTGACTCAAAAAAAAAAAAAAAAAAAAAAAAAAAAAGAGGCGCCTTCTTAGAAATTCCAAGTATTTTTTCCAATGTTTTGTAGCAGAGAAAGAGGTTTAATTGTAGGGCTACCAAACAAGGATATGAGCGGGAACCTCAAATCTGTCTTTCCAAGAAGCTTGAGAATTGAGAATTCTCTCTTTTTTTTTAGATGGAGTCTCGCCCTGTTGCCCAGGCTGGAGTGCAGTGGTGCGATCTCGGCTCACTGCCACCTCTGCCTCCGCCTCCTGAGTAGCTGGGATCATAGGCGTGTGTCACCAGGCCTGGCTAATTTTTGTATTTTTAGTTGAGACACGGTTTCATCATGTTGGCCAGGGTAGTCTTAAACTCCTGATCTCAGGTGATCTGCCCGCCTTGGCCTCCTAAAATGCTGGGATTACAGGTGTGGATCACCATGCTCAGCAAAGAACTCCCATTTCTTAATCAGCCTACCTGGGTGGTAGAAGCATGGGCTCAGGTCTCGGCTGGGGTCTCTAGCTGTGTGACCTTGGACAAGTTTCCTCACTTTTCTGAACCTCAGTTTCATCATCTCTAAAATGGGAATTTTACTGTTTGCCACCTGAGCTGATGCTGTTTAGCAACTGAAATAGAAACCAAGCCTAAAAACTCTGTCTGCTTGTGCTGAGATTTGAGATTAACCGGGGCAAAGGGCTGATGAGGTGGAGGAGCCAAGGGTAGAGGAATTTATGGCAGTCCAGGGTTTATGGTTTTGATATGGATTTATTAAGCACAATTTAGGACTGAAATAGTCTCCTCTGGCCCCCACTCCCCCACGTCCCTGATGGCGGCGGCATGGACAAGGCGTCCATTGCAACGTTATCGAAAACATTTCCTGGTGCTGACAAGTAGAGGAAAGGCACAGGGGAAGGCGGGAGCGGCCCTAGGGATCAGGCAGACAGCGAATGGGTGCTCTGGAGGCTGGAGAGCTTAATGGTTAACCTCGAGCTAGAAAGGGGCACCTGAAGAGTTCACTTGTACTGCCCATGTAACGGGAGCTCTCACAGTTACTGTGATTTCATTCCATTGAATCCTGACATCTTTCCTGTAGGGAGTGATCATTCCCACTTTGCAGATGAGGCTCGGAGTGGTAGAGTGACCTGCCCAAGTTTACACTGATCAGCAAGACCTGCGCCTCCCTGACCAGAATTTTTGTCCCCTCCTTTAAGGAAGAGCTAAAAGGATCACCCTGCTCTACCCTCATCCCCAATGAAGATGTCCCTGTATGCAGGCATCCCACGGTCCAGCTATTGCCGAATGCTGTGGTGTGCTGGTGAATGTTAACAACGGACTCTCCAGGAACAAAAGCCCTGCTCTGTATAGCTTGCTAGTTCTTGTGGTGTAAACGCTCCAGCAATAGCCAATTTCAAGCTATCAGCATGACACTGGCAAACATTGAGTTTGAAAGAAAAGCTAGCCGTCAGTTGACACTGACTGCCAAGACACAAGGCCAACTTCTATAATAGTTTAGCCATGGAGAGAACCTAAGTGGCTACAGTTCTGGCTGGAGATTCTCAAGTGCATCCCTTGCTTTTATTCTTTTTACTTATTATTTCTGCTTTGAGATAGGGTCTTGCTCTTTCACCCAGGCTGTAGTGCAGTTGTGCGTTCATAGCTTACTGCAGCCTCGAACTCCTGGGCGGAAGCAATCCTCCCTCCTCAGCCGTCAGAGTAGCTGGTACTATAGGTGTACACCACCACACATGGCTAGTTTTAAAATTTTTTGTAGAGATGGTGTCTCCCTATGTTGCTCTGGCTGGTCTCAAACTCTTGAGCTCAAGTAATCCTCCTGGCTCAGCCTCCCAAAGTGCTGGGATTACAGATGTGAGCCACTATGCACAGCCTTGTCCTTCGAAAAACAAAATAACAACAACAACAAAATTATTTGCTTCTATGAAATGCCGCCAAGGCTACTCATCTTCCAATCCTGGCAGATTGAGGAGACCCAGAAAAGGGCTCTGTCTTGGACTTTGGTGGAGGATAGCAGACCCTTGGACCCTCTTGCCATTCTTCCAGATCTTTCCATTGTACTCTCCCTCATCACTCCTTTCTTCAGGAGGGGGAATCAACTTTCACTCTCTTCATACACTATGTACTTGGAGTCAAGAGACCAGGGCTAGATGTCTATCTCTGCCTCTCAAGATAAATCACTTCCACAAGCCTCAGTCTCCTCATCTGGAAAGTGGGAATAATCATGTCTAACGGCTTACCTCTTTTTTTTTTTTTTTTTTTGAGACGGAGTTTCGCTCTTGTTACCCAGGCTGGAGTGCAATGGCGCGATCTCGGCTCACCGCAACCTCCGC
>PVKV010043518.1:0-10006 GCA_004027835.1 Alouatta palliata | reverse complement strand
TTTTTTTTTTTTTTTTTTTTTTGAGACAGAGTCTTGCTGTATCTCCCAGGCCGGAGTGCAATGGCATGCTCTCAGCTCACTGCAACTTTGCCTCCTGGGTTCAAGTAATTCCCCTGCCTCAGCCTCCCAAGTAGCTGGGATTACAGGTGTGTGCCACCACACCTGGCTAATTTTTGTATTTTTTAAATTAGAGATGGGGTTTCACATGAGGTTAGGCTGGTCTCGAACCCCTGACTTCATGATCCACCCACCTCAGCCTCCCAAAGTGCTGGGATTACAGGCATGAGCCACTGTGCCCGGCTGAGACAGGGTTTTACCATGTTGGCCAGGCTGGTCTTGAACGCCTGACCTCGAGTGATCCATTCGTCTTGGCCTCCCAAAGTGCTGGGATTGCAGGCGTGAGCCACGTGCTCGGCCTGTGTTTGCTGTCTTGATCGTAATGGTTGCATCATTAAAGAGAACATGGAGCCAAACAAACGGCATGCCTTCTTGCAATTTTATAATCATATAAAAGTAGTAGACAGACTTACTTATGTTAAAGAAAAAATTAACCCAAGAATACTTATTAAAGCTCAATAAGGAAGACTTTTTTTTATTTAGGACCCTCGGAATCCGTGTCGGGACCACTGGCAGTGGGGAGGGTGACTGGACTCAACTCTGCCTGCAGCAGCAGCAAGCAGGGACTTGTAGACAAGGAGCAGGGCGGGGTCAGCAGATGGAAAATGACTAAGAGGAAATATCACAGGTGACAGGGATTCTGGCTCAACTGACCTCACAGGATGCTTGCTGAAGACAGGCCAGGGCAATCAGACATCCCCTGGGGGATGGTAGAAGAGGAACCTGTTCAGATATGGAGGGATCGGCTGTTGAGGGAGTAGGGAGTTCTGGCTGAACTGATTTAAGGTTCTGTTGCTCAAACTGTATTTTCTGAGGAAGTGTACAGAGGGGCCTAGGGGAAGGAAGGTTTAGAAGCCTAACCAAAGTTTGGTCAAGCAAAGAATCATTATGACTTTTTTTTTTTTTTTTTTTGAGACGGAGTTTCGCTCTTTGTTACCCAGGCTGGAGTGCAATGGCGCGATCTCGGCTCACCGCAACCTCCGCCTCCTGGGTTCAAGCAATTCTCCTGCCTCAACCTCCCGAGTAGCTGGGACTACAGGCACGTGCCACCACGCCCAGCTAATTTTTGTATTTTTAGTAGAGACGGGGTTTCACCACGTTGACCAGGATGGTCTCGATCTCTTGACCTCGTGATCCACCCGCCTCGGCCTCCCAAAGTGCTGGGATTACAGGCGTGAGCCACCGCGCCCGGCTCATTATGACTTTTAAACTGAGTTTTATCCCCCTGCCCACAATTTTTTAACACTGCTGAATTTTTGGGTCCCTAACTAAAGCATTTATTTGTTTAATTGTTGCTGTAAATAAGCAATATTAGACTACACATGTATGTAAAAGGACATCTCTGTATGTCTCAAAATTCATAGGAAAAACAAAAGCAGTAAACAGGGGAAAATAACATCGGCTTGTAATTTGCAAATAAATACTCCTTCTTTCCTTTCCCTGCTCAGAGACAGGTAATGGCAGTCAACTCTGTATAAATATGTTCTTCTTATGGGAAGCTTCTCTTTTTGAACATTTTTTAAAGCCTGCTTCTTACTCTGTCACTTAGGCTAAAATGCAGTGGCATGAGCATGGCTCACTGTAACCTCTGCCTCCCGGGCTCACTCAAATCTCCCACCTCAGCATCCTGAGCAGCTGAGACTACAGGCATGCACCAACACCCCTGGCGAATTTTTGTAGTTTTTTTTGCAGAGATGGCAGGGGTCTTGCTACATTGCCCAAGCTGGTCTCGAACTCCTGAACTCAACCCACCACCTTGGCCTCCCAGAGTGCTGGGATTACAAGTATGAGCCACTGTGCCTGGCCCTATTTTAAATTATTGATTCTGTTTTAAAAAATTGTGACATATTTTCTCCAAAAAAGTGAAGAAAATATTTTCTAAAAGTAAAATTTGTAATAATGTTATATTTATTCATTCATTCAAAACTTCTTTTTTAAATGAGACAGTGTCTTGATACGCTGCCAGGCTGGAATGCAGTGGCATGACCATGGCTCACTGTAGCCTCAACCTCCCAGGCTCCGGCGATCCTCCCACCTCAGCCTCTTGAGTAGCTGGGACTGCAGGCATGTGCCACCACTCTCCGCTAATTATTTTATTTTTGGTAGAGACAAGGTTTCGCCACATTGCCCAGACTGGTTCAAACCCTGGGACTCAAGAGATTCATCTCCCTAGGCCTCCCAAAGTGCTGGGAATACAGACATGAGCCACCACGCCTCGCCAGCACCTTCTACGTTTATTGTTAATTGAAAAACAGCCTTGAGCTGTGCCAAGGACGCCAGGCTTGAATTGGACTGTTTGAAGTGTGCACCTAACCTGTAATTGTGGCACTGCAGCTACAATGCATTGTGGGGGTGGGCTGCCCCTGCTTACATGACAACTGTGACAATCGTTGCTTTGGAAGAATCAGGAGTCTCACTTGAGACTCCAGCTGGCTTTGATGTTTCTAGAGACCCACCCAGCAGTGTAAGAAAATAAACAAACTCTGAGAAGCTGTGAGTTTTGGATTGCATAGGGTGAACAGAGCCAAAAGTTCCAGAGAGAATATTTCAAGCTTTGGGTGTGTTTGAGGAACTGAGAAGTCACAGAATAGCTGGAAAAGAGGGTGTAGTGTAAAGTAAACTCAGCTGCACAGACATATGGTCTGTTGGTGGAACTGGAGTCTGACCAGATAATGATCCTCAGTGAGGTAGTGCTCTGAAGAAGCCTTTCATCCACAGGTGGGGGTCAGGGCTGCTGTGAACAGTTGTGCAGGTGTGCACTGCACAACTCAGGGCCACCGTTAACATCCCACACAACGGCACATGGCACAAGCTCTTGATAGCTACAGCCTTGTGGTTTTGCCATGTGAAATGCCTTTCGTCTTTCTGGGCCAGCCACTGTGAATCTGAGAGCCTGTGAGGGCACAAACCCTGCACGGTTCCTCTGCTGGCAGTGTGGCATCCCATAATTCCTCCCCAAGGCCCAGGCAGTGCCAGCTCAAAAATCTCCTTGTGGCAGGACGTGGCAGACAGATCCTAGGGGAGCCCCAGTTTCAGGCCCCATATAATCCCTTTTCCTTGAGTATGAATGGGACCTGTGACTTGCTTATAGCCAGTAGAATATAGCCCAGGTGACAGGATGTCACTCTCATGACTGAGTTACGATAGATACCTAGACATGCCTCTGTCTTACCAGCACACATTGGAAGTCCTCCTTCCCGGTTTGATGAAATAAGGACCATGTTGTGAAAGCTCACCTAACAAAGAACCACTAACAAGGACCTGAGGGGGGCCTTGAGTCAGCAGCAGCAAAAGGCAGGGCCCCTTGGTCACACGCCCCACTCATTCAGCCCATAGCCAGCTGTGTTATAACTCCTGCCTGCATTCAGTGGTTCCTGAGCTCTTGTCTCATGATCAGGAAGAATGAGGCTACCCTGACAGATCAGAGGGTGAGGAGGGCAGATAATAACTTTATTAAGTGATGGAAAAGTTCTCATTGGAGAGGGGAGGCGAGGGTTGTCCTCCACTCTCTAAGCCAGCTGCCTGAGCATTTGTCTGCTTCCTGCCTCTTTCAAGAGGAGGACATGACCCAACGAACACCTGATGACTGCCTCGTGAGACCCTGCAGTCTCAGAGGACTTAGCTGGGCCATACTGGGACTTCTCACCAGTCAGGAAGTATGTTACCTAGCAACAGAAACAAATGTAGAGGGTCTTGGGAACGCAGTCCAGTTGGAAGCAGAAAATAGGGGACTCATCTCCAGATGGTGAACAAACTGTTTTTACTTCAATTATGTGTTTATTTGGGGTGGCTTGGGGGTGCTGGTGAAAATTACAGTAGGAAAGTCCCTGCAGGCCACCTCAGGACCCAGCAGCTAGCCCAGCAGTCTGAGGGAGTGGAAGGTAGGGCTGGGCACTGGCTTGGGGAAGAGGATATTTGCTTGGAACATTCCAGTACAGTCGATTGGAATGAAAGTGTTGCCATTTTAACTTTCTGACACAGTTTGGTTAGGTTAGATTTTAGAAATCATAACGTGGCCAGGTACAATGGTTCACGGCTATAATCCCAACGCTTTTGGGAGGCCAAGGTAGGTGGGTCATTTGAGGCCAGGAGCTCGAGACCAGCCTGGCCAACATGGCAAAATCATCTTTACTAAAAAATACAAAACTTAGGTGGGCATGATGGTGTGCACCTATAATTCCAGCTACTCGAGAGGCTGAGGCATGAGAATCACTTGAACCCAGAAGGCAGAGGTTGCAGTGAGCTGAGATTGTGCCAGTGTACTCCAGCCTGGGTGACAGAATGAGACTGTCTCAAATAAGAAAAGAAAAGAGGCCGGGTGCAGTGGCTTATGCCTGTAATCCCAGCACTTTGGGAGGCTGAGGCGGGGGGATCACGAGGTCAGGAGATCGAGACCGCCTGGGTCAACATGGTGAAATCCTGTCTCTAATAAAAATACAAAAAAATTAGCTGGGCGTGGTGGTGCATGCCTGTAGTTCCAGCTACTTGGGAGGTGGAGGCAGGAGAATTGCTAGAACCCAGGAGGCAGAGATTGCAGTGAGCCATCGCACTACAGCCTGGGTGACAGTTTGAGACTCCATCTCAAAAAAAAGAAAAGAAAAGAAAACAAAAGAAAGAAAAGAAAAAGAAAGGAAAAGAAAAGAAAAGAAAAGAAAAAGAAAGGAAAAGAAAAAAAGAAAACAAAAGAAAGAAAAACTATAATATAATGCATGTAGTGTTACATGATACACAAAGTAAAACTTCAATACTTAAGAGGTTACACAAATTTCCTTCCTAACCAGTACCCCAGTAACTTTCCTCTGAGTCAACCAACGTCATTTCTGATTTGACCTGATAGAAAATTTCAGTGGACAAATGGGATTATTTTTACGTTCTTTTCTTCTAACAGAATTTTGTGGGGTTAATTCCACATCAATATTTACAGATCCACGCTGTTCTTTTTAGTGGCTACATGACTGTTCTTTAAACTGGTGGACACGTGGTTCCCTGCCTCACCCGCCCCAGCAAAATACTCAAATAATCTTCCAGAACAAGCCTCAGTTCAGGGTTAAGATGTTCTCAATTAATGCACAGCCGAAGCTGTCGACCCTCACTTTCTGTGGTGACAAAGCCAAGTCCCCGCCAATCACACCCCAGAACTTGGAAGGCTCCTGCTGAAACCCACCCAATTGTCCCATAGAACTGATGTATATAGGCCAGGCGCGATGGTTCATACCTGTAATCCCAGTGCTTTGGTCGAATTGAGGCCTGTAATCCTGTAATCCCAGGCTGAGGCGGAATGGAGGCCAGAAGTTTGAGACGAGCTTCGCCAACATGGTGAAACCCTGTCTCTACTAAAAATACAAAAAATACAAAAAATTAGTCAGCTGTGGTGGTATGTCCCTGTAATCCCAGCTACCTGGGAGGCCGAGGCGTGAGAATCACTTGAACCCAGGTTGCAGTGAGCCAAGATGGTGCCACTGCACCCCAGCCTGGGCAACAGAGTGAAACTCTGTCTCAAAACAAAATGAAACAAGACTGATGTCTACAGTTTCTTTTGAGTAAACATAGAAATTGCCCCTCCCAGTCTCGAAATTTGAGAAAGTTATATACTTGTCTTTTCTGAGCTCCTTTCTCAGGAGACCAGCAGTTGGCCTCCCAGATAGTTTCAAGAATCTGAAACTCACCAGTCACTGCATTTGGTCAACGAGAAGCCAAATCCCTCACCTCTCATGACTGCCTAACTGGCCACCTGCTCCCTGGTAACCAACTCCTCTTCTTTACCCTTCCTAATTCCTGCTTTCCTGCATGTAGTTACATTTCTGCTATATACACCCCTACATTTATTTTATTTTATTTTTTATTTTTTAACTTTTTAAAAATAATTTTTATTTCTAAGATGGGGTTTCACCATGTTGGTCAGGCTGATCTTGAACTCCCGACCTCAGGTGATCCACCCGCCTTGGCCTCCAAAGTGCTTGGATTACAGGTTTGAGCCACCACGCCTGGCCTACACCCCTAATTTTAGTCAGTCAGGGAGACGGATTTGAGGCACATCTCCTGTCTTCTTGGCTGCAGCACCCAATTAAAGCCTTCTTCCTTGGCAATAATTGTGGTTTCAGTGATTGGTAGGAACCAGGACTGAGACCAAATTCCTGGTGTTTCGATAATACTGCCATCATGCCAAAGTCCCAGTTTGCCAAAGAAGACTTGTAGGAGCAGCTTTGAGGGTTTGTAACCCTCAGAGTGGATCTCCCAGAGTACAGAAAAAGGCTGCCCTAGAGGTAGTTCTCTGTCCCTTGGAGAGAGATCCATTGCTACTTGCAAAAGATAGACTGCCCTGCCCTACCTGTCTACCTCCCCTAGCCCCCATCCAGCCCCTTTCCTGCTGCAGCACCTGGTGGGATCAGGTGTGGGGTGCACACCTGTAACTGTGGAGTACCCCGGGGAGAGCCAGAGGTATCAATGGCTTTGCTCTTCATGCCATGGGTTTCTACTTAGAGCCTGGTGCCATCTTTTAGCTCTGGGGGTTTGGGACCCTGGTGTTCCTCCTGATCCCTCCTAGGAAGAGCACAGGGTGGCTTAAGGTGACCCAGGCTGCCAGGCTGTCACAGACTGAGCTCTGGTGCGACTCCAGGGGTCAGGACCCATCATCTTTCTGGTGCCACCTGCCCATTCTAGAACAAAGAATCCATCAAGTATTGATCAGGGTTTCAGCAGCCAGGAGGCTGGACAGCTCCATGTGAGCACCTACCCAGCCTGTTTGACCTTCCCAAGAAAGAAGGTCATTTTCGCAAAAGTACTTGATCAGTTTTCTCCAGTGCTTCTCTGGAACCTTTGATATTTAAATCACTGTCTTTTGAACCGCCTCCACAATCATCTGTGTTGCATTTGAATTGCAGTGTTGGGTATTTTCATTCTACAACCTACAGGGACACTGAGTCACCAAACTGATGGAACAGGGACAGCCACTGTTTTTATCTTTTTAAAATAATGTTTCATTTTAGAACAGTTTGAGATTTACAGAACAGTTGCAAACAGAGTACAGGGAGCTGCCATATATGCCACACTGTTAACCTGATCACTAACATTTTATGTGAATAAGGTACATGTGTTACAATTAATAAACCAATATTCAAATGCATTATTGTTAACTAAAGCTTCTACTTTATTCCTATTTCCTTAGTTTTTTTTCCTGAGACCCTTTTTCATTCAGGAGCCCATCCGGGTACCACATGACATTCAGTAGTCATGCTTCCTTGGCTTCCCCTTGGCTGAGACAGTTTTCCAGACTTCATTCGTTTTAGATGGCCTTGACAGTTTTGGGGAGTGCTGGCATATATATACTGTTATTATATATTATACATACATATACAACATGTATATATATATATATATATATATATATTTTTTTTTTTTTTTGAGACAGGGTCTCCCTCTGTCACCCAGATTGGAGTGCAGTGGAGTAATCTTGGCTCACTGCAACCTCTGCCTCCAGGGCTCAGGTGATCCTCCCACCTCAGCCTCCCGAGTAGCTGAGACTACAGGCGCATGTCACCACGCCCGGTTAATTTTTGTATGTTTTGTAGACATGGGGTTTCACCATGTTGTCCAGGCTGGTCTCAGACTCCTGAGCTCAAGCAATCTGTCCACCTTGGCCTCCCAAAATGATGGGATTACAGGAACGAGCCACTGCACCTGGCCTTTTACTTTCTTTTTCTTTTTCTTTCCCTCTCGGCAGCTACACAGAAGTACTCTCTTAATGGGGTCCTTTGATGCAAAAAGTTTCAAATTTTGATGAAGTCCAATTTATCTATTTGTTCCTTTTGTTGCTTGTGCTTTTGGTTTCATACTTAAGAAAGCACTGCCTGATCCAAGGTCATGAAGATTTACACCTACGTTTCTTTCTAAGAGTTTTTAATTTACATGTAGGCCTTTGACCCATTTCCAGTTAATTTTCACATATGGTGTGAGGCAGAATATACATTCTTGGCCGGGCTCGGTGGCTCACACTTGTAATCCTAGCACTTTGGGAGACTGAGGCAGGCAGATCACCTGAGGTCAGGAGTTCGAGATCAGCCTGACCAACATGGTGAATCCCTGTCTCTACTAAACAATGTATAGGTTCTCTTTGTTTTTCAGTGCCCTGGAATGATTTCAATATTATTGAAAATGTTTGTTTTTTAAACAACTTCCCTGTGGAAACCACTTAAGCCTGGGATTTTTTTCTCCCTCCTTCTATTTCTTTAGTGATAAATGATGTTTAACTTTTCCTCTATCTTCTCAAATTAGTTTCAGTATATTATATTTTACAATAAAATATTAAGATGGGCTGATTATCTGGGAAAGAGTAGATTACCAAAATTGACCAAGGAAACTTAGAAAATCTGAATATAGGGCCAGGCATGGTTGAGCACTTTGGGAGGCCAAGTCAGGAGGATTACTTGAGGTCAACAGTTTGAGGCCAGTCTGGGCACATAGTGAGACTCTGACTCTACAAAAATTAAAAAAAAAAAAAGTTAGCTAAGCATGGTGGCATGTGTCTGTAGTCCCAGCTATTCAGGAGGCTGAGGCATATTCAGGAGGATCACTTGAGCCTAGGAGTTCAAGGTTACAGTGAGCTATGATGGTATCACGATCCAGCCTGGTTGACAGAGTGAGACCCCCTTCTCCTAAAAAAAAAAAAGAGAGAGAAAACTTGAATATATCAACAGCCACAAAAGAGATTGAAAAGGAAATCCATTTCAAACAGGCACTGTGTAAATAGACAGTTTCATGAATATGTTGTCTCAAGTTCTGAGTTAGAGAATTTTATTCTATTATTCAAACTTTTGATAAAAATAAAATATTCTCATTAGAAAATCTCCCATCAGTCCTGAAGCGCATGGCTGGGGACAGCCTACGGTCCAGCAATTTGGGAGGCTGAGGCAGGAGAATTGCTTGAGGCCAGGAGTTTGAAATAAACCTGGGCAACATAGCAACACCCCATCTCTATAATTTTTTTTTTTTTTTTGAGACAGGATCTTGCTCTGTTACCCAGGCTGGAGTTAAGTAGCATGAGCTTGGCTCACTGCAACCTCCGCCTCCCTGGTTCAAGCGATTCTCATGCCTCAGACTCCCGAGTAGCTGGGATTACAAACGTGTGCCACCACGCCCAGCTCATTTTTTGTGTTTTTAGTAGAGATGGGGTTTCACTATGTTGGTCAGTCTGCTCTCTGACTCTTGACCTCAGGTGATTTACCCATCTCGGTCTCCCAAAGTGCTGGGATTACAGGCATGCATCATCGTGCCTGGCCTCAGTGAGAATCTTAAGATGACTGTTATAATGGATTTCTTTTTTGAGATGGAGTTTCACTCTTGTTGCCCAGGCCAGAGTGCAATGGCGCGATCTCAGCTAACTGCAACCTCCGACTCTCTGGTTCGAGCAATTCTCCTGCCTCAGCCTCCCGACTAGCTGGGATTATAGGCATGCGCCACCATGCCCAGCTAATTTTTGTATTTTTAGTAGAGACGGGGTTTCCCCATGTTGGTCAGGCTGGTCTCGAACTCCTGACCTCAGGTGATTTACCCATCTCGGTCTCCCAAAGTGCTGGGATAACAGGAGTGAGCCACCATGCCTGGCCATAATGGATTTTATCACTCTCTCTCTTTTTTGCTTAAAAAAAATTTTTTTAATAAAGACGGGGTTTCACCATGTTGGTCAGGCTGGTCTTGAACTCCCGACCTCAGGTGATCTGCCCGCCTTGGCCTACAAAGTGCTTGGATTACAGGCATGAGCCACCACGCCCAGCCAATCACTCTCTTTTAAATCTAATTTTTTTTTTTTTTTAAATATATACTTTTTATTGCATTTTAGGTTTGGGGGTACATGTGAAGAACATGCAAGATTGTTACATAGGTACACACATGG